>JZKD02S1657686.1:182754-193638 GCA_000966675.3 Picea glauca
CCATGACAACGGTCTTGAACTACTGTCCAATTTCAAACAGACCTCAACCACTCACATCGCTGACCACATTGATGAGTGGCGTAGGCGACGTAGTTTGTGTAAAGCAGAAACCACCAAGCAACTGTGCCTTGATTGGTTTCTTCGATCACTTGTCGCACTCCTTGGCAAAGATGTCGCTTCCACCTTCCCTCAGTATGAAGAGGAAGCCATTAGTAAGGCCCAACAATATGACCTTATCTATGCACAGTCAGGATACTTATACACAGTACTCCCTGATCTTCCAAAACCTGTGCCGTTTGGCCATGACAAACCTGGGATGTCGCATTCAGCAGACGGACTAATAGGTACCACCACACACCATGGTCCACAACCCCAACCACCACCGATGTATGGAACACCTCAATACCCACCGGCCTATGGGGGCACTCCTTACTTTCCCCCACCCCCTTATCAACAGCCGTATCCTGTTTCTATGCCTCCACCCATCAGTGGACCACCACCGACACCCCCCATACATCCACCTATTCCTCCAAATAGTGGTACTCCCTCAACATCCGCTTATAGTACTGGTGAAAGCACACAGCCTTCCTATGTACCTTATGGATCGGCGCCACCACAAAATCCTTATTTTCCGTTTCCCAATCCTCCACAACCCATAGCTCCCCCACACCCACATGCGGGGGTAAATTTTTTTCAACCGTCGGCTGCTCAACAATACCAAAATTTGGAACAATTGAACACGGCCAACCCTTCAAAAAATGCTAAGAAAAAAGGATGGAATAGAAATAACAACAACCCAGGTCAAGGCGGGAATCAACCCCTACGACATCCACCCACTGGGGGCAACCCGAACCAAGGGAACCAAAACCCTCAGGGGGGAAATAAAAACAAACGCCAAGGACGGAATACTGTTAAAACCATCCACCCTTGTGCTCTTTGTGGCGTGTACAGTCATTACACTCACCATTTCCCCCAGATCACTGATTTCAAAAGGTTGAAAGACTCTGGGAGCCTTCCCCCCTCCCCAGCGCAACCTGCCCCTCAGCAGGCACAACAACAATACGCGCAACAACCCCCTCCCTCCGTACTGCAAAATCCTATCCCACATCAAGGTGTCATAAACACCCAACAGGACATGCAGCATCCCCCACCTTAGGTGGGCCAATACCATAACCCCAACAATCCAGTAGAGTGAACAATTCTCCTCACCAGTGAGGAAGAAATTCTTTTGCAAACACGCAATCGTCAGTATCCTACAACAGTTGAGTCTACTCCCATCTCTTCAGAGACAAACCCTACACCGACGGGACCCCCGTTGATGATCCCTCGCCCTTCTGCCGAACCACCATTACACATCCCTCACATCCCGTTGCACAGGAATGTTCATAATCCACAGGCTAGGGCAACACATAACTACAGCTTGGTAGATGACTTAGCACAATCCCCGGCTGCCATGTCAGTTTTGGAAGTCCTCCAGACTTGTCCAACGCAGCGGAAATCACTACTTTCCGCCTTGGGTGCAGTCGACCCTGCCAATACTCGACTCATTAATTTTGACCTTGATAGCTGCGAACCTCGTCTCCCCGCCGCCGTCGCTATTCAAGTACCAGTAAAAATACGAAACATCACCATCCATCGGTGTATCATCGATGAAGGAGCATCTACATGCATCATGTCCAAAATAGTATGGCAGAAACTTGGTTACCCAGAACTCATACCATCCGCCATCACATTATGGGCTTATGACGGAAGACCATCATCTCCTGAAGGGCTCTTCCAAAATGTCCCCGTGGAACTCGGGGGCAAAACTATTCTCATTGACATTGAAGTTATCGACGCTCAACTCGATTACAATATCTTGTTCGGACGTAGCTACATGTATGCTATGAAGGCAGTGGCATCATCAGTCTTTAGGACCATCATGTTCCCCCACAACGAAAAGATTGTGACCATCGATCAAGTCTCACATTATGAGCCAAACCCATCTGCCAATCTCGATAACATTCTTCCTCTCATTCACACCAACAAAGACACATATCCACTCGTTGAGATGGGGCCTGGGATTTTCAAAGATCCAACCTTGTTAGGGACATACCATGGAGCACCACCACTTCTTCCCCCTAATCAAGTATGCGTCATCTCCTCTAAAGAAAATCACGCGGAGGATGCTCATCCTCCTCAGGAGGCTTCAGTCATTCCTGACGTCTCAACAATCGCAACATCACTCTCACAGGAGCCTCCTGCGAACTCGTCGACCCCCACAGTCCACGACTCCACACCTCCTCAGGGGCCTACTCCCATTTGGGAGACAGTCCCCCGACCCCTCACTCAAATTCCCTTCTTTTACCCTCCACCCGGTATAGAAGCATTCTAGGTAGCCGCAACACTCACACTACCCAATATGGTGTTAGCAATCCCAGTGTGGTATTTACACCCACCTGAGATGGTCCCTCGCCCACAGGAAGGACTCCCCATGACGATTCCTGTCCTCACTCCCACTACCCCCACTACCCCCATACTCCCTACCCCCCCTGCCACAGCTAGGGGAAGGAGAAATAAGAAGGAGCCCATAGCTCCACTTCCTCCGTGCATCCCACCCCCTTGCGCATTGCGTGACAAAGCGGGTCACCAAACCAACAAATGCCCATCACTATCAGAATTACGGAATTTGATTCCCCCCAATCCAACCCCCACACCACCCAGTACTACTGCTACCACTCAACCTTCCAGTAGTAAAGAGTTGAGGACCAAATTCACGTGTGCTATCTGTTCCGAGTATGGCCATTACACCCATCATTGTCCAGCACTGCCACATTTCCGGTAGGCATTAGCTATCATATGCCAGGACTTTCAGAACAACCCACACCCTGCCACGTCCTCCACAACAAATATCACCAACATTCGCTATGTCACCACTACAGTAAATGAATGCATGAGATGCCCTTGCTCTCTTTGCGATTCATTGGCTCACTTTACATACCAGTGTCGAATAATCCTCACATACAGGCAACTTCAGTTGACCCTGCGTCACCAACTCGCAGCAGCAGTACTTGACATTACCTTGCCACTCGAGGATTTTCATGTCATTTCACCTGAACCCGAGGCCCTCCCAACACCTCCTTGGTTCTTAGATGGCGTATCTGAGGATTTACCCCATAACCCTCCCAACTCTCCTGCTCATTTCCCTGCAGAGATTATCCATCCAACCACCATGCGTACCCCTCAGTGCTTCAACATATGGTTCATGACGAGCGAACCCTCACCATATGCTCGCACCTCTCCCCTTGCTTCACCAGCAGGGGGCAATCACACTAGAGCTGAGATCACTCCTCACGATCCATTATATTCTCATCGTTTTCAATGTGACGAAGACATATTGGAAGAGCTACAATGCCCAGACTCTCCCTGGGACGCACTACATCATCGTGCTCTCTTCCTTCCGCAGGAAGCCCTCATGCCTCCTAGCCACAATCCCATTTACGCGATCGAAACCAAATATTTTATCCCACCTGGGCCCATCGATTGGTTCAACAATCCCATTCCTGCACCCGACACTTTTGAAGAAGGTAATATGGCCAACATTTCCCCCACCATCAAAATCAACATTTCCATTAAAGATCGCATTGTCGAAGAAATCATCATTGGAGTAGCTTGCACTCCTCAGGAAATCGCGGCATATAAATCCCTCTTCCAAGAATATCGGGATATCTTTGCCTGGTCATACACAGAGATGCATGTCTTAGACCCATCTATTGTCGAGCATCGCATCGACACCTGGCCTGAAATCACACCAGTTTGCCAGAAACAACGACCGCTACACCCAGCCAAAGCCACGACGATCAAAGCCGAAATTGATAAATTACGTACGTACGGGTTTATTTACCCCATCGCTTACACTTCATGGGTTTCCAACCCTGTACCCGTCGACAAAAAACAGGGCACAATCCGCATCTGCACAGACTTCCACGATCTCAATAACGCATGTCCAAAAGAAAATTTTCCAACGCCTTTCATCGATCAAATTATCGACGACTGCGCCAGCCACGAGGCTCTCTCCTTTATGGACGGATTCTCTGGCTATAACCAAATTCAGATTCACCCAGCAGATCAATATAAAACCGCATTCATTACCCCATGGGGTACGTTTTCATATCGTGTCATGCCCTTCGGCCTCAAAAATTTCGGCGCAACCTTCCAGCGCGCGATGACATACATCTTTCATGATCTGGCTACCATTATCCTAGCCTACTTGGATGACCTCACAGCTCGATCTAAGAAACGCACCCAACACCTCGATGATTTACGAATCATTTTTCAACGGTGTCGTCATTACAACATCTGCTTGAACCCTCTCAAGTGTGTATTTTGTGTCACCACAGGGAGCCTCCTTGGTTTTATCGTTTCCCACAACGGTATTACCGTAGACCCCCTTAAAGTCAAAGCTATCACTGAAATTCCACCTCCTCGGAATTTACGACAACTGCAGAGTCTACAGGGCAAAGCTAACTTTCTGCATCTCTTTGTTCCTGATTACGCCATACGCGCACATGGTTTCCTCCGCTTACTACGTCACGACATCCCCTTTCAATGGGACGACTATGCACAACAGTCATTTGATGACCTTAAAACAACGCTTTCAAATGCACCTTTAATCAGTGCACCTGACTATAATCGCAACTACATTCTCTACATATCAGCATCCGCTGTATCATTAGCCGGCGTCCTCATCCAGCTCAGAGATGAAAATCGTGAACACGTCATTTACTACGTCAGTATGAACCTCTCAGGACCACCCCTGAAGTACAAACACGAAGAGAAACTCACTCTTGTCGTTGTCCTCGCAGTCCAGAAACTGTGCCACTACATTCTGCTTCGCACCACCAAGGTCGTCGCAGATTCCAACCCGATGCAATACTTACTCAGCCGTCGTCAAGTTAACGACAAATTCTCTCGATGGATTGTTATCCTTCAAGAGTACTACCTCGAGTTCTCAACACCTAAGAGTAAAAAGGCCCTCGTTATTGCCGAACTTGTCACGACCCTTCCCTCTGACACACCCAGTACCCCCGTTAATACTGACTTTCCTGACGAACATCTCTTTTACATCGCTTCTGATGATCCTTTGTATGGCGACCTTCTCGTCTACCTTTGAACTCAAAAGTTCAGTAATGACCTATCACGAGATGATCATCGGCGCATTCGCCATCAGGCCCCCCGCTATCTCCTCATCGGTGACATCCTATATCGGTGGGGCGTCGACACCATTCTTCGTCGCTGCCTGACTATTGATGAGGCCGACAAAGTATTAAATGACTACCACAATGGCGCCTGTGGGGGACATCTTTCGGGCATCGCCACGGCTCAAAAGATCATCCGGGTAGGTTACTTTTGTCCTACCCTGTTTCATGATTGCATTCATGCCGTGAAACGATGTGAGCAATGTCATCTCTATGCCAGCAAAGCCCATGCTCCCCCCACTCTTCTTCACCCTGTCATTACTACAGGCCCATTTTGTAAATGTGGCATTGACTTTATGACTTGTAATCCCCCCTCCAGCAATGTTCACAAATACATTGTTGTCGCTGTCGATTACTTCACCAAATGGGCTGAAGTTATGCCCACCTTCAACAACACCGCTGACACTGCAGCACGTTTTTTCTTCAATCATGTCATATCCAGGTTCAGAGTACCACTCCAACTCGTTTCCGACCACGGGAAACACTTAGAGAATGAGATCTTCATCGAACTCTCCTCTCGGTTAGGATTCTCTCATGAGTTTGCCTCACCATACTATCCTCAGTCAAACAGATAGGTCGAGGCAGTGAACAAAGTCCTCAAGACCATGTTACAGCGCACGGTGAATAAACATAAAACCAATTGGCATCATATGTTATTTTCTGCGCTATGGGCTTATCAAATGGCAGTAAAGACCGCTACGGGTTTCACGCCCTTTCATTTAGTCCATGGGGTCGAGGCAACTCTTCCCATCGAATGCGAAATCCCCACTCTTCGCACCGCAATTGAGCTTTTACCTGACACTTCTCCAATGGAGTATCACTTTCTGAACTTGGAGTCACTGGATGAATATCGTCGATCTTCATTACAGAACAACGAGGCAGCTAAGAAACGATCCAATGCTACCTTTGATCGCCATGTCAACCTTCGATCATTTCGTGAAGGTGACCTCGTCCTGGCATATGATATCGCTCATGATACATTTAGCCATGGCAAATTCAAATCACTGTGGCATGGCCCTTACATCATCCAACATTGCCTCACCAAAGGCGCATACATCCTGGCCTCCCTCGATGGCCTCTCACTCAAAGAACCCGTCAATGGGTTGTACCTCAAGAAATTTTATGCTTAAACGTAGTCAATCTACTTTAGGTTATTTTTTCTTTTCTAGCGTTTTTAATATTTTTTTCCCTCATCTAAACTATTCTTTGTGCTATTGACAGATGACTCCTCCACCAGCTTACCACATTGGTTATGCCGACGATGCCAGCCGTTGGACGCAAAATCTCGCTTCGACTTCTTGGGTTCTCTACACCCCTTCACATGAACTACTACATTCCAGTGGCATATGTTTAGGACCAGCAACCAACAACGAAGCCGAATACACTTCTGTCATTGGCCTCCTGACCGACGCCCAACATCATCATATTCGTCGCCTTAGCGTTTTCCTCGACTCACAACTAGTCGTTCTCCAACTCAACAATATGTATCGTGTATGCGATCCGTGCCTCTTTCGCAAATACCTGCAGGTTAGATTATTATCTCGACATTTTGATTCCATTACATTTACACATATTCCAAGAGAATTGAATCAAACAACAAATGAAATAGCTAACATGGTGTTATATTGGCATATATCACATCAAGCTACACATACATAAACATCTCATACATCTTGTCACAGCATATAGATCAAATAGACATCATCATCATTAACACAAAACACATGTACAACACATTTGGATCTCAAAAACATGTATACTCATATATATATATATATATGGGCTCCTCAGGCCATCTGAATGTTTACATACACAAAATATACATCGGCCCGCAGGCCAGTACCACATCTCGGTACAAAACTCGGCTCACCAGCCTATCAAAAGGTATACACAGTACATACATACATCAGGGTGCCTCTATCTCACCCCCAGCTGCTCCTCCCTCAGGAGGAGGTGGTGGCCCACCCCAACCTACCCCAGGTGGTGGTGGTGGAACACCTGTAGGACCCTCCTGCCCCGGCAGCAGGCGTCCACTCGTCATCGCAGCGAGCACAGTTGCTCGTCGCACTATCCCCCGCCATGGTGGAGGTAAGCCAATGCACTGATCCAGGAACCCCTCGTCCTGGATACAGATCCACATGCCCTCAAGAACGTCCTGTAACACCGTCTCAAGACGACGGCGTATATCATCCAAATCCACTCTGGCTGCCGCCGGAGGAGCATGTGACGGCCCTGCACCAGGATTGTCGAACCAACGTCTCCTCGCTGCCCTCTCGGGCTCTGCAAGTCGCCCAGCGGCCTCATCTCGTCGCCACCTCGCTCCACGTGGAGGTCTCTCCGGCTCTCTCTGAACCGTCACTCTATACAACTCCACCTCACGCCCGCGAGATGCCAAATCTGCACATGCACAAAACAAGCAACAACCGATCATATCAGTATCTCTATCACATATATATGAACTRATATATCAAAATATCACATAAATCAAAACATACAAATACACAACATACCTCGATGGTCGAATACCTCCCCAGGAGGAAATACCATGTCCGGGTCCCCCCGGAAGTCCACCCGAGCATAAGGGAACTGAAGTATGACTTGCGGCATCTGCCGCCATATCTTCGCCGCCTGCGCCGTAAAATAATGCCCGCCTTCGCCACCACCGTGGCGAACCAAAATCATGGACCACCGCCTCAAACGCGTCTCTCGTACCATCGGTGCCTCTAATAGCACCCTCGGGCGCAGCATCGGCACCCTCTCCAAGAAATAGGCTACCAGGATCGAGCCGAACGCGAACTCCCCGGTACCTGTGGATCGACATCGATCCAACTGCACGATCATCCGCGCATGCAGGGTCAAACCCCAGGCGAACTGCTCACGACCGACCACCACCCTCTCCATCAATAGCAGCTCGCCACCACTGATCCGATGGGTCGCCCATGACCCGAACACCCGAACAATCATCGCCGCTATGCAACGATGCAACAGGGCGTCTATACCGCTAATACTCACTACAGTCCCAGACATGTAGTGCTCGCCTGAGCAATATCGCTCGACGACCTCTGACAGCGGCGTACCCCTCAGCAGCACCGGATCTGCCGGTAATGGTGTCCCTCGGAAGGGGAGCCCAGTCAAGAAATATATATCCTCCACCACAGTGAAGGGGATCTGCTCTCCTCGCACGAGGAAGCAGTGCAGATCTAGGCTCCACATCTGGAGAAGAAACTGGAGTAGGTACTCCTGTGCCCATATCAATGGGCACTCAAAGAACTTTAGCAACCCACTGGTTGCTAAAACCGCTCGAACTGCAGGCCCTGCATTGGCCACGGCATCTCGCAACTGTGACCAGTCTCGCTCGCGCCATCGTACATCCATCGTCACTGCTAGCCACCTACACACAACACAGAGCCCTATATCAATGTATGCAAACACCAAATGCATCAAAAAGACTCCCTTTTTTACCCTTAAAAACTTGCCTCAAAGGTGTGGTTTTATCACCCACAAGCGCGCACACATGCACACCTGTTCACTATACAGGCGCGCACGTATGCGTGCCTCTTTTTCCCACAGGCGCGCTCATAAGCGTGCCTATTCACAATACAAGTGCGCTCTATGGCGCGCCTGTCACACCCAAAGGCGCACTCGGGAGTGCACCTGTTCACCCCACAAGCGCGCACTAATGCACGCCTGTTCACCTCACAAGCGCGCCCCTAGGGCGCGCCTTAAATTCCACCCCACACACACCACTGCGCGCTTATTCAGTGGACAGGCGCGCATGTATGCGCTCCTTCCACTGAATTGCCCGCGCATGTGGGCCCACATCCTACCAAAAAACCCCTTTAAACCCCTGTACGGCCCCCCCATACCTACCCTGCTCAAAAATTGGAAACCTATTTCTATGCAGGATGATCAGACCACTAACCTGAAACTCGCACGTCCTCGATCGGGTACATCATGCTCCCTGAATCACTCAATATCCTCTGAATCTTCTCGTCCATTCACTGTAGTAGCAGGTACAAATGAGGTGGCAATGTGGGCCCTACAGCTATTTATAGGCCTTTTTGCCAAACTTCCACTTAACATTCCGGGAGTCCACGGTGTCCATTTATCAAACCGTCTTCAGCCACGAGATCAGCATCCCGCCACCTACATCACAGCTGTCCCTGGGTCACTTTTCATCCTAGGCCCCCGGGGTGCCTTTTTTCCATATCATGGTCAGGTACGCACACGCATAGTCACATTTGTCAAATACATGCTCATATCTTAGATTCTCTTCAGATATTGTTCACTTTGGGTATTTGGTTGTTCTATGTGCAGGTACTTGATCCTCATCTCTCCACATCACTCCTTCAGGTATATACTCAGCACTATCATGTAGTCTCTCCCGCTGTATTGCATTTACATTTCCAGTCACACCCTCTGATATTAGCCTTTAGGACACCCATTTCTGACTCTGCAGTACTCACACCTCTATTTTTGCATCTTCAGTACTGGTACCTGGTAGCTTTCTTACCCACATGAGTTGTCTCATTCATAGCACCTTTTTCGCACTTTTGACACTCATGTTGTTCTTCATTTACCCTTTAGGGATGGGAGTCCTGGTAGTCTTTCATCATGTTGCGCATCAACCCCATACTTCTTCTCTCCTCATTTTGCTAGCTTCCCATATGGACTCCCAGATCATCTCTTTATGGTTATGTTCTTTTTTACCTACACCTCCGCGGGACCATGAACCCACCATTTCATCCACCATCAGTTGGCCCATCTGCGAACCTATCTTCGTTTCACCTACCTCATACAGAAACTCGCCAATGGGGCCCCCACCCCTCATCAGTTTTCTAAGAAATTTCAGCCCTCCCTGGGGCACTCATTTCACACTGGGGCACCCGTTTCTGTATTTGTACATTTTTCCATGGTTATTCATTATTTCTTGTACAAACGCCTTTATTTTTCAGTTATTTACTTTTGTCGTCACCATTGGCGACCTGCTTTCCTTTTGGCCACACGCAACCCATGTTACCCTTGGTTGGAGCATTACTTCTCATTTACCCTCATCGACATTGTCTATATCTTTAGAGTACTACCCCGGTCACTTACCTCTACCCTCTGAATTTGTTCACCTTGTCCCGCCTCTGGCACAACTTATCCTCGGCCTTGGCGTCCCCCTGACACTCGACCTTGTCACACGGTTGCAGCCACTATTTGTCTCATACATTCTCCAGCCAAGGGCAGTCTTGAGTCTTCCCACTTCTTGACTTCGTCCATGTACCTCTGCCACTTCCTCACCTCAGTATATTCCGTGAAGCCCTTTGCTTCTGGGAGTCGCATCCCCCTTTTGTCGACATCAACACAATTTTCCAGAAGGGCGACAATATCTTGATTCTCATTTTCCATTCAATGAGAGATCTCGGACGACACAGGGGGAAACACCATTGCTCCCTGATATCGTTGACCCCCATAACATTCGACGTCAACACTTTCTCATGTTGCGGTGGGTCTTACTTTGCGACTATTGCAGTTATTATTATTTGTCGAAGACCTCTGAACTTGGCAGGGCCATCACTGCCCGCATCATTGTCGCTACTTGTGACTGCGACTATTGCCTATCGTTCAGAGTAAGTTCCTTTGCAGACTTGTCTTCTGCTTT
>JZKD02S1657686.1:194886-227981 GCA_000966675.3 Picea glauca
TGTCATGCCTAGCAGAGCCCAACTGGGCATGTAAGCACCTTTTATTTTCTCACTCAGTGACGAATTGGGTGCAAACATTTAGTAATGTTGTTTTAGTTCTGTCAGAGCATCTAAACAATGTTGCTCCCTTTTCCCAAAGGTTGGATGCTACTCTGCAGGGCATGAGAAGGTGATCAAGAGTTTCCCCTTCTAAACAACACATTAGGTAGGTGTATGACCCTTCAAACCCTTTCCTGACAATTCGGTCGCATGCTACAACTTTATGGTTCATCACAAGCCATATAAAGTTCGATATATTTGGCCACTGCGTTGGGTGCCAAAATTTATTCCACATTACTCTCTCATCATCCTTCACAATACTAGTGGGAAGAGTGTATTCTTCCCTCACTTTGAAGTTCCCATCTCCTTTCTTTCCCCATCTCAAAATGTCATTATCCCTTCTTACCTATAGCTTCCTATTCTTTAGATTTTACTCCATATCTTTTCTTATATCATCATCCCATTCTATTGGCCAGTCCTCCATTGTTTTCTAGCTTCTCTCATGCATCAAAATTTTGTCATGACCCTCCTCCCAGTAGTGCAAAACATTTTTCCAACCCTCTCTAATCATGAATGTATTTATTTGTTGGATATTTTCCTTCCCAATTAAGTTTGGTTCATGTTCTCGTCCGTCTTTCTAAAAGGGGGTCGACTTACCATCATGAACCTCACAAAAGTTTTTTTGTTTTACCAATCCCATGTTATTATAGAAATAACTCCATATTAAAGAGCTAGTACACTCCCCATCCAATATGATCAACTCTTCTGATGGGCTATCCCAGGTGTATTTTATCTTCTATATCTTATCCCAGAGACCTTTCAGGATTTTTAACCATCTCCACATGTTTTTTGCTTCCATTTCCCTTCTCATATTATGTGGATCTTTGATGCCAAGACCCCCATGGATATTTGGGGAACTGATACTTTCTCATGCAATTAGTGCCCACTTATTTTCCCTAGCCACTCCTCCCCATAGAAAATAACATTGTAAACTAAAGATGTTTTTAAAAATATTAATTGGAGTTTCCATCATAGAGAAAAAATACAGTGGAAATTCCATTAGCACAAATTTAATCAACTGGATTCTCCCTAGGAGGGTAAGAAATATATGAGTCCAACAATTCAATTTTGCTTCCATATTTATGAGAATTTCCTTCTATGATGTATAACAAAGTTCTTTGTCCAGAATAGGGCCCCCCAAATACTTCTAAGGAAGGGAAGCTTACTAGAAACCCAAGAGGCGGGCATTGTTTCGTTAGATCGACAAAGGGGAGTTAAAGAAAAAGACTTGAGACTTTGAATTATTAACAAGATCTCTTGAATATTCCATGAAAACCTCTGGGATTCTATTAATGGCCATGGATTATCTTACTAAAGGATATCCCATTAGCAAAGTATCATATACAAATTGAAGGTGAGATAGGGGGTCAAGATGGGGGTGGATGGAAAACCCTTTGATTGATCCATCGATAAGCGCCTTCTTAATGAAGTGACCCATCCCTTCAACTAGGATAATGTAAAGGTAAGGGAACTTAATATCCCCCTGGTGGATTCCTCTAGAGGGTTTAAACACTTGAGAGGGGTATAAATTGATTACAAGCGAGAAGAAATTCAAGGATGTTAAGATTCTAACCCAAGATATCCAATCCAGATCAAAACCAACAACCTATAGCATCTTTTGGAGGAAATTACAATTGATATGATCATATTCTTTAGACATATCAATATTAATAAACATTCCTAGATTTCCATTTCCTTTAAGAGAATGGATGGCTTCATGAAAAACGATTATCCCATACAAGGTTTTTCATCCCTCAACAAAGCCTCCTTGTTCCATAGAGATGAAATTATTCAAGAGAGGATTCAATATATTATCCATGACCTTCATAATAATTTTATAAAGGACATTGCATAAATATGTGGGATGAAACTTATTTTGTAGAGTTTGTGACGCAGACCCCCTGCCCGTGGGCCGAGATTCGCACAAGATCTTCACTAAAACCACGCCAAGAGTTAATTAAACCCTTTGTTTAAGTCACAAAGGACTTTGGGTTTCGGGGGTTGGAGAGTCCCGATGTATTTCCACAGCTCTTGACAAATGCCAAAATGTGAAACCCTTGTTTAAGCCATGAAATATTTCAGGCTTCACGAGTTGGAAGTTCTCGACGCAATGCCACAAGTCTTTGCAATTTCCGAAACCCGGAATGTCAATGATGATTGACTCCTCCAACGCATTGAGCATATGTCACTTGTTACCCACTATTTTCAGCCTTACGGGGCTTGAGTGAACAACCAACAATCCTTCCTCTTCCCCTATGATTCCCCGGATTTCAAAATTTTGCCTTTGGCGAGGTCGACAACTATGAGCCTCCCTCGATATAATGGATCTGACCTTTTTGGGATTCTGCGTACCGGGAGTTTGAAACTCTCAATTCTAAAATCACTACCTCCTCTACTTCCTGGACCCCGAAATGCCGAAATGCCGAAATGGGCTCAACGACTATTGGTCCCTGACCAAATCTCGGTCCTTGTGACGACAACCTCCGTGACCACAGCCCTACTCTAAAGACACTTCATGTTTCACGACTTTGGGGTTTTCAACGTAAAGTGCCCCGACTCCTTGTCATCGGAATTGCCTAAATGTCGAACCCTGAAATGCCGAAATGCCGAAATTCCACTCCACAGAGGGATCAACGGCTCCTGTGGCTTCTCATCCAATGGCCACGACTCCTCCTGAGCTTCTGAACACTAAAAGATGCTCGACCTTAACCTCCTCACAGATCTGCAAGATCCAACGGTCCACGTTGATTCTTGATATCAGGGTGGTGGGTTCGTCCAAATCCTAACCACCTTACAGCTCCACTGGATCCTACGGTCCTCACGATTTCGCGAGTTCTCCACAAAGAATTTTGATTGCCCAATTCACTTCTCAGTGACTTATGCCCAACGACTCGGTGTTCTCCTTCCGGAACTTGATTTCTATGAGACGATTTCGATCTCCGCCTCCCTATGAACACTTCAAAGGTTAAATCCCTCTTGAGCTTTATCTTGCAAACTCCAGCTTCCAAAAGGACCCCTACTCGCACTCCTTGTGGAAAACCTTCAAATAACCTTTGTTTATTTGAGTCTTCGACCCTGTGTACTCTTTGCAGCAATAGTATCTCACTCTTCCTACTGGATTTGAAAAAACCTAAGACTTTGCTCGGCCTGCGCACACCTTACATGGCTCTGTGCTTCACCTGCACTTCTACTGGTATGAGAACAACAATATCTCTCCTAATATTTTTGAGATAAAACTTAAACCAAACGTCAACGCACACCTTGCGAACGTTCAATGTACTCCTTGCATAAATCCTCAGAGAGAGAAACAATTGAAACTCATTCTTCTTCTCTTTCTGACTTCATACATTCAACATGAAATCACGCACACAACAAAACATTGAGATAAATGCATAACAGAGAAACAAATCAACTATAAACATACCATTCAACAAGTGTAAACAATAATCATCATAACACCATGAAAATTGATTCAAATCTTTATATATTAACTCAAGTGCTCCTGTACATGGGTTCTTCTCTATAGTTCTCTGCTACAACTCTACAGCTTATGAATCCTCCAAAATCATAATGTTCCTATTTTTAATGATACAAGGGTGAGGGTGTCTATATCCATTTTCCCTCCTACACTTCTAAACTGGCTAATCTATTAAATAAAATCTACCTACTTTCATTAAACAGACTTAAATGCCTATTACATCCGACATATGAGAGCAATTTCTCCATATCTGTTCATATCTCCAAGACATAAATGTAAGTACGCTTCTCCTAGCTATTACATTAATGCTTCAGATTTCAAAATTCAAAACATTTTCATAAAACCGTGTCCTTTTTGCATCCGTGTGTTCAGTTGTTCCTTTGACTAGGCACATGCTTTAGATTTCTACGATGCTCCTGCATCATACTCCCTCTCTTGAAAATTTTCATGAACTCCTGTTCATGAGCTCTTACATGGTTTGCCCATGATTTTGAATTGCTGCTTCATCCTCCCAACTAGCATCTTCAACTGGATGTCCCTTCCACTTGACAAAGTATTCAAAATACTCCCTTCTCCTAGTCTTTCTACTAATCCTCTTGTCAATTATTCCTTCCATCTGTGGCTTTTCAGCTACAGGCATTTGTTTTTCCCATTGAACCTCTTTATGTTCGTCCTCTGCTCCTGCTTCTTTAGCTCTGCAAGGGTACAAATCCGCAACATTGAATATCAGTGAGATTCCGACCCCATCGGGTAGTTCAATCTCATATGCGTTTGCCCCAAATTTCCTTATGACCTTGCACGATCCAATCTTTTTCTTCTTCAACTTATTATACGTTCCCCTTGGGAACCTCTCCTTCCTCAGATGCACAAGAATCAGATCACCAACTTCAAATTGAATTTCTCGCTTGTGTTGATCCACTCTCAGCTTGTATTCTTGACTTGAACTCTGCAATCGCTCTTTAACTCGGCTGTGGAGCTCCTTCATTCCTTCTGCAAAGTCCTATGCACTAGCACTCCTGAATTCATTTTGTTCTGAATATTTCAATTCAAAAACTCCCCTTGGTTGCATTCCATATACAATCTGGAATAGACTCTGCCCTGTGCTTCTATTGAGTGAATCATTGTAAGCAAATTATGCCTATGGCAGAATGTGATCCCATTAACTGTGGTGTTCAGTCACTAAGCTTCTTAACAAATCTCCCAAGATCATGTTCATGACTTCTGTCTGTCCATCCTTCTGAGGATGATATGCTGAGATAAAAGACAAACTTGTCCCCAACTTCTTCCATAAGGTCCTCTAGAAATTCCCTACGAACTTGGTATCTCGATCAGACACGATACTCTTTGGCAAACCGGGAAGTTTGACAACTTCCTTGAAAAACAGGTTCACAATATGAGTTGCGTCACTAGTTTTCTGGCATGGTATGAAATGTGCCATCTTTGAAAATCTTTCGACTACCACAAAGATCAAATCACATCCTCTTTGTGTCCTTGGCAGTCCCAATACAAAATCCATGCTCACTGTGTCCCACAACCTTTCAGGTATGGGCAATGGCTGGTATAACCATGTGTTCTACCTTTTTCCTTTCTTGTGCTGACAAATTCTGCACCTATCCACAATTTTCTTGACATCTGTCCTCATCCCTGGCCAAAAATATGAGCCATTCAACTTTGAGAACGTCTTTTCATGACCGAAATGTCCGACCAATCCTCCACTATGTTTTTCCTTYAGCAAATTCTCCCTCATGGAGCATTTTGGAATACATAGTTGATTTCCCCTGAACAATAATCCATCCTGGATCATGTATTCAGTCCATTGGCTTCTATCCTTGAGAATTGGATTCCCAGATGCCTCATATGCCTCCTTGAAGTCTGGATCATCCCTGTACATTTATTCAAGGTTATCAAAACCTAAAGTCTTGACTCTGAATTCCTACATAAGCAAACATTTCCTGCTCAAAGCATCAACAACTTTGTTAGCAGTTCCAAAAATATGCTTAATCACAWAAGTAAAATTCTGCATGAATTCAACCCATTTAGCATGCTTTTGGCTCAACTTCTCCTGTCAAGTCACGAATTGTAAAGCGTGATTATCGTTGTACAAAACAAACTCCTTGAGAACTAAATAGTGTCTCCATTTCTTCAGTGCTTGTATGACTTCTCTTTATCATATGTGGAGTAATTAATCTTCGCTTCATTCAATTTTTCACTGAAATACGCGATCGGCTTGTCGTCTTGGATCAAAACTACTCCAATTGCAAATCCATTCACGTCACACCTGACCTGGAATGTCTTGCTAAAATCTGGAAAAACCAGAATTGGTTTCTCAGTGATCCTCTTCTTCAACAGATTGAAACTCTTCTCTGCTTCCTATGTCCAGTGAAAAGATTTATGTCTTTTCTTCACTGTATCCATCATTGGTGCGCTAATTCCACTAAATTTTCGAATGAATTTCCTGTAGAAGCTAGCCAAACCATGGAAGCTTCATACTTCAAACACGCTCTTTGGTGATGGCCAATTCTTAATCACCTTTATCTTTTCCGGATCCATTTTTAATTCATTTGCAGAGATAACAAAACCCAAATAAATGAGTTTTGTCCTCACAAATGACAATTTCTTCATATTAATCAGCAATTTCTCTTGTTGTAATCTCCTCATTACTGCAACTAGATGCTTTAAGTTTTCTTCTTTTGTCTTGCTGAAAATTAATATATTGTCAAGATATGGAATGAAGAATTTCCCTATGAAATCCTTCAGGACTTCGTTCATCAACCTCATGAAAGTACTGGGTGCATTTGTTAAGCCAAATGGCATGACAAGCCATTCATACAGCCCCTCATTCGTATTGAATGTTGTCTTCCATTCATCACCTTCTCTCATTCGAATTTGATGATACCCTCTTTTCAAATCAATCTTTGAAAAAAATCTTGCTCCACTCAAGCAATCCATCAAGTCGTCCATCCTTGGCAATGGAAATCTATATCTGATGGTAATCTTATTGCTTTCCCTTGAGTCTGTAGACATTCTCCAGCCTCTGTCTTTCTTTGGGTTGAGCACTGTCGGAACAACGCATGGACTCAAGCTTTCTCAAATCAATCCTTTGTCCATTAAGTTCTATACCTATCTCTTAACTTCTTCATTTTCGTGCGGTGTCAACCGATATGCTTCTTTGTTCAACAAATTGAGTCCAGGTATAATATCGATATGATGACTTATACTCCTGATAGGTGGCAACGAACAAGGTAGTTCGTCCACTACTATATCAGCAAACTCTCCCAACAAATCCTAGATTTCTTCTGGTAAATCATCTATTCTCGTACTAGTCAAAACAATTTTGGGCTTCTTGAACATAATAAATTGTGTTTCTTCCTTCTTCTTAACCTCATTAAGAAGTTCCTTCCCACTCATGAGAAGTACAGTGTTGCTCATTTCTGTTTTCACCTCTTTATCCTTAATCGGCAACAACATGTGAGTCCTACCATTTTTTTCCAGGGTGTACATGTTCTTTCTCCCATCATGAACCATGTTTATGTCATATTGCCATGGTCTACCCAGAAATAGATGACAAACATCCATGGGAATGACATCACATAATATTTCATCTTTATATCCTCTATTTTTAAATTCAACTAAACATTGTTTAGTGACATTTACCTAATGTTCTTTTTGTAGCCACGAAACTCTGTATGGGCTTGTATGTACAACAGTCTCCAGCTCCAGCTTTTCTACCATCTCTGTAGATACAAGATTGTCTATGCTACCGCTATCCACTATGACCTTGCATACTCTGTCTTTAGTTTTGCAAGCAGTTCGAAACAAACTGTTTCTTTGGGTTGGGTTCTCTAGTTCATTCTCTGGTTTCAAGAGAACTTTCCTCATCATTAAGGAGATTCTGCCCTCATCGTCCTCTGCCTCAACATTCTGTCCTTGAGCTTCATCAATGTGAGTTTCACCACCATCTTTCTTCCTATCTGGACACTCATAGGATTTATGTCCAATTTTTCCATAGACAAAGCATTTCACTTCACCTCCTCTACCTCTTCGTCTTCCTCTGGCTCGAGGAAAAGTATTTCTATCAGCATACTGCCTTCCTTGTGAGCTTCCTCCTCTC
Source organism: Picea glauca (assembly GCA_000966675.3). Taxonomy (NCBI): domain Eukaryota; kingdom Viridiplantae; phylum Streptophyta; class Pinopsida; order Pinales; family Pinaceae; genus Picea; species Picea glauca. Next base: position 202,575 of record JZKD02S1657686.1, read on the forward strand.
TCAAGTTGAGTTTGAGGTTTCTTCCCTTCTTATTTAGGTTTCTAAGTTTTGTCTTGGGCAATTTTTTTTCCTCTGGCTTGACTTCTACCTCGACCTCTTTGACCTTGCTTCCAACTCATCTTCTCTTCAGCTTTCAGAGCTATCTGATAAGAATCTTCCACATTTCGAATGGTCATCATGCTCATCTCATCTTGAATGTCATATCGCAAACCATTCATGTACCTGGCAAATTTTTCATCATCGCTTTCCCGATGACCTTCTTTGATGTTTATCCTGTAGAATTATTCAGTGTATTCCTTTACTGAAATCAACTTCTGTCTCAAATTCTGCATCCTCTGAAACAGAGTGATTTGATAATCCCTGGGTATAAATATGGCTTTCATCTTTGCAACCATTCTGTCCCATCTTTTAATTTTTTGCTTGCCCTTGCAGCGTCTGTCAACTTGCAGTTCATCCCACCACAGTGGTGCATGCCCTTTAAGTCTAGTAACGACATGTTTGACTTTCTTGTCTTCCTCGACATCCTCATAGTTGAAGTATTTGTCTAGAGCTCTAATCCAGTCTAGAATTTCTTCAACATCTAAGTTTCCCTCATACACTGGAATGTCTAGTTTTTCTCTGGCACCTATCCTTGCAACAACCCTAAATAGGCGTTCATCTACAACATCTTCGACTACAACTTCTTCTCCTTCATTTCCAACTTCATTTTCACTTTCAGTCTCACTGATATCCCCAACATCGACTGTATGCCTCTGTGTTGTCTCCATAGCATCAAGTCTAGCACATAACTCACACATTTCTCTTTCCACTACTGGATCAACCATTGGCCTGTCTCCTCTTCTCGACGACATGGTTGTAAAATTTTCCTCTTTTCTCTCTGCTACAGAAAACAAAGAATTTGTTATGTGCTCTGATACCACAAACTAACGCAGACCCCTGCCCTCAGGCTGAGATCTGTGCAGGATATTCACTAAAACCATGCCAATGGTTAATTAAACCCTTTGTTTAAGTCACAAAGGACTTCGGGTTTCGGGAGTTGGAGAGTCCCGATGTATTTCCACAGCTCTTGGCAAATACCGAAATGTGAAACCCTTGTTTAAGCCACGAAAGATTTCAGGGCTTCGCAAGTTGGAGGTTCTCGATGTAATGACACAACTCTTTGCAATCACCCAAACTCAGGATGTCAATGACGGTTGAATCCTCCAACGTGTCGAGAATACACCACCTGTTACCCACTAGTTTTGGCTTTTCGGGGCTCGAGCGAACATCCAACAGTCCTTCCTCTTCCCCTATGATTCCCCATATTTCAAAATTTCACCTTTGGCAAGGTCGACGGATATGAGCCTCCCTCGATCTAATGGCTCAGACCTTTTCGGGATTCCGTGTACCAGGAGTTTGAAACTCTTGATTCTAAAATCACTGCCTCCTCTACTTTCCAGACCCAAAAATGTCGAAATGTAGAAATGGACTCAACAACTATCGGTCCCTGACCAAATCACGGTCCTTGTGATAGCTTCCTCCATGACCACAACCCTAGTCCAAAGACACGTCGCATTTCACGACTTCGGGGTTTTCAACGTAAAGTTCCCTGGCTCCTTGTCATCGGAATTGTCGAAATGTCGAACCCCAAAATGCCGAAATGAGGAAATTTCACTCCACAGGGGGATCAACGGCTCATGTGGCTTCTCATCCAATGACCACTACTCCTCCTAAGCTTCTGAACGCTAAAAGATGCTCGGCCTTAACCTCCTCACGGATTTGCAAGATCCAACAGTCCACGTTGATTCTTGATATCAGGGTGGTGGGTTCGTCCAAGTCCTAACCACCTTACAACTCCACTGGATCCTACGATCCTCACCATTTCGCGAGTTCTCCACAGATAATTTTGGCCACCCAATTCACTTCTCAATGACTTCTTCCCAATGAATCGGTGTTCTCCCTCCGGAACTTGATTTCTATGAGATGATTTTGATCTTTGCCTCCCTTTGAACACTTCAAAGGTTAAATCCCTCCTAAGCTTTCACTTGCAAACTCCAGCTTCCAAAAGGACCTCTGCTCGCACTCCTTGCGGAAAACCTTCAAATAACCTTTGGTTATTTGAGTCTTCGACCCTGTGCACTCTTTGCAATAGTAGTCTCTCACTCTTCCTACTGGATTTGAAAATACCGAAGACTTCACTCGGCCTGCGCACACCTTGCATGACTTTGTGCTTCACCTGCACTTCTTCTGGTATGAGAACAACGATATCTCTCCTAATATTTCTGAGATAAAACTCAGACCCTCGTCAACGCACACCTTGCGGACATTCACTACACTCCTTGCAAAAATCCTCAGAGAGAGAAACAATTGAAACTCATTCTTCTTCTCTTTTTGACTTCATACATTCAACATGAAATCACACACACAACACAACTTTGAGATAAATTAATAAAAGAGAAACAAATCAACTGTAAACATACCATTCAACAAGTGTAAACAGTAATCATCATAACACCATGAAAATTGAGTCAAAGCTTTATATATTAACTCAAGTACTCTTGTACATGGGTTCTTCTCTACAATTCTCTACTACAGCTCTATAGCTTATGAATCCTCCAAAATCATAATGTTCCTATTTTTAATGATACAAGGGTGAGGGTGTCTATATCCGTTTTCCCTCCTACGCTTCTAAACTGTCTAATATATTAAATCAAATCTACCTACTTTCATTAAACAGACTTAAATGCCTATTACATCCGGCATATGAGAATAATTTCTCCAGATCTGTTCATATCTCCAAGACATAAATGTAAGTACGCTTCTCCTAGCTACTACATTAATGCTTCAGATTTCAAAATTCAAAACGTTTTCATAAAAACATGTCCTTTTTTCATCTGCACGTTCAGTTGTTCCTTTGACTAGACACATGCTATGGCTTTCTACGATGCTTCTGCATCAGTTTTCTTCACTTTCCTTGACAATGAAGGTTATAAAAGTAGCATTGAAATCCTAAAGGATGGATTTTGAGAATCGAGTTTCTTCCATGACCTCCCAAATATCTTTTCCAATGATTTTCCAGCAATATTAGAAGAAATATGTGGTGAAACCATCTGAACTTGGTTCTTTCCCTACATCCATATATTTTACCTTCATTTCAACCTCCTCTAGAGTTACCGGTCTCATAAGGCTTTGGTTTTGTTCTAAATAAATTTTACAGGGAATGGCCTTTGTTATCCTCCTAATTTCATTATCCCTATTTTTCTTTGTATCCTTGAGGAAATGTCTAAAATGATCAACTAGATCTCTTTGAATGTATTCATGATTCTCTACGAGATCAGCCTCTCCAGACTTCAATAATGAAATTATGTTCTAGTTTCATCTCTGCAGCAAAGAGTTATGGAAAAATTTGATGTTTTTGTCACCTTATTGTATCCATATAACCCTGTATTTTTTTCACCACAAAATTTCCTCATGCTTATCCCTTTTATTTAATTCTAAACACAATTTCTCCTCTCGACTATCTACCTCCAATGAGTGGCCTTCTTGCATTACCTCTTCTTAAATTCTGTCCATGTCCTTTTATAGCAACTTGTTTTCCTCAAAATTGTTTCCAAATACTGTCTTGTTCCAAGTTTGGATACATGATATGATGTGCTTGAGTCTCTATTGAAATTGGTACATCTTGGTTCCATACTGATCCAATATTTCCTACCACCATTTTTCTATGTTTTGAAATAAATCTGGGTGCTCCATCTACAATTTTTCGAACCATAAGGGCTTGGGTTGGGGTTTCAATTTACTTTTCCATGTTAGTGTGATGAGCCAATGGTATGAACCATAATACAAATGGACATCCATCGAGATATCTTGTTGAGATTGAAATAATATTTTTTTACCATAAACATTTCCAATAGCACCACACTTTTATTCTCCTTACCTCTCCTATTGTTCCGAGTGAATAGGACATTTCTAGATGGGATGTATATGAGCCTTAGTTGTCCAATCAATTCCCAAAAAGACATATTTTATACATCTAATCTTCTCACCCCCCTTCTTCTCATTTAGGGATGCTATCAAGTTAAAATCCTCTTTTATGATACATTGTTGATTTTTCATGATCGTTCCCAAAAGGTTTATTGCATCCAAAAACTCCTTTTTCACACATTGGACCATATGCATTGGACATTTACCCTTGACCATTAGTTCCCAGGATTTGATACTTTGCCATTAATATCCCGGGTGATTTGGAATAGAATTCTACTTTTATGAGTGTCGAGTTCCAAAGAATGGAAAGGCCCATGAAACACCCTTAGCCTCAATGCATTCCATATCACAACCCCTCCATATCTTCTGAGTGATCTGCTTCATCAAGATACTGTCACATTTAGTTTTCTACAACATCAGTAATTCTACTTTTCCCTAACTGATTTTCTTCCATAATAACCTATGTATGGACATGGAATTAAGATATTGTACATCCCATGATATGATATTCATATCCACACTTTGGCTGGGAATGGAAATATTTATCTGAGAGCCCTAGGGTCTGGCCTAAGTCCACCAAAAAATATCTAGTCTCTTCGAGTTTTTGTTTGTGTGGTTTTATCCCTTGTTTCTTCTCCTCCCACACTAGTTTTTTCTAGGGTTTCAAAAAGTTTGTTTTTATTCCCAAGCTTCATGAGGAAGATACTTGATTTTCTTGGTTAAGCCCTATACTCTGCCCCTTGATCAGATCGCTTTGGGGCTTCTAGAGTAGTCCAACTTGTGTCTTATTACCTGCCTATTATCCACGCACTATCATCAAGGCTTTGATATACACTTCCATTTCTTCTTGGTTCATATACCATGGGGCATATTCCCATTCATCATCCTCTTGTGATTCATCATTCTCATTAGTATCTTGCATTCCAATTTCTCCCTCCTATATTGGGGTGGTCGCGTTGCTCTGATCTATCTTCCTACGTTTTTGAAGGGCTTCCTCTTGATGAGTGACTCCCTTATTAGCATCATTTTCACTATGTTTCTTTCCCTGACCCCTTTCCTCACTGGTCTCCCTACCAGGGTTTGGTATTTATTGGTATATTTAACTAATGTGTCCCCTATTGGTTTGTTTTCTTTATTTCATGCCTTTCTTTTAATTAGAATATTTATAAAACCCTCTGTATATACATCTTCCTTGGCCTTGTTTGTGGTGTATGCTGCATTTAACAGATAGTCCCTGAACAAATGGCCATGCTCGTGGAATTTTCAGAACTAAAAAGGGATGTGTTCATAGTCTATTGTTTGAATCTAGTTTGTGTTCTAGTAGGAGATGATAATCGACTTCAACATAGCCCCCACAACATTCATGTAAACACAAATCATTGCGTAAGATGTGTACCTTTCCATTTTGGTTATCTTCGAGACCTTAATGTAGGGTGTTTTTTATTCCTTCTAGGGTTTCCAGGTCCCAGAATTATTGAGGATTCAAGTACAGTCTGATCCAAACTAGGGCTACTGTGAAATCTTGTCAGGAGAGAATCGATCTTTCCAATACCTTAGATGGAGACCTACAGAATTGAAAAAATATGTTCCCTCATAAAAAAAAATTGTCTTTGTCTTTTTTGTATGAGAATATTACTATGAAAAACTCCTTTGACTCAAATTTTAAGACCATTTCCCCTTTCACTTTCGATCGTGATTTCACCCACACCATCAAGGATTTTTTCGATAACCAGATTCCCATGAAATTCCCTATTACGACGTGATCTTTCATATATTGAATATGGTCCCTGATCCATGATGAGGTCACTTCATATTGGGGTTCTCACTCATTCATGCCAGAAAAACATTTTTCTCTCTCTTCTTTGGTTTCCTACCCACACCTGTTGCATTGTCAAAGGGGTCACTCCAGGGTAGAATTTTACATACCCCACCCATCGTTATGTCTTCTTGCATCTGGTTGGACCCCCCAACGAACATATATTTGAATGATTTACTTTTCCCCTACTTCTGTTCACCTTTCTTCACTACTTCCACATAGATCTCAGTCATCTCTACTTCCTCAGACCTAATCCGACGCCAATCCAGCACCCACCAATACTCATAACTTCCAAAAAAAACCTTAGCTCAAACCCTAAACCTCTACCATGTGCCCACTACCATTTTTCCAAGTCTAACTTTCCATAATTTGAGGCTAGGAAAATTTAACTCATATTTCAATATCCAACTAAAGCTACATATGTTAAACAAGTAGTTTACTAATTCATTTCTCAAAAAGAAAAGCTAATTTGAAGTTAAAAACAATGTCAAATCCTATTAAAAATAACACTAAAGTAAATCTAGGCCATTACCATAAAAACATTAATGTAATTTTACAATATAATAAAATAAATATTAATAATAAAAAAATATTATTCATATATTTTTCTATATAATAACTTAATTTAACAAACTATATTCATGTTACAATCAATTAAATTATAATGCACAAACTATTTAATAAGATGAAAAAATATAATATTTACAAACATTATGAAAATAGAAAAATAAAACCATGCAACAATGAAAATTCAAAATTTTAGGATAATTATAAAAAACACCGATATAATTTTGCAATATAATAAAATAAATATTAATAATAAAAAATATTATTCATATGATTTTTCTATATAATAATTAAATTTAACAAATTGATATTCATGTTACAATCAATTAAATTACAATGCACAAACTATCTAATAAGATGAAAAAATATAATATTTGTAAACATTATGAAAATAGAAATATAAAAGCATGCAATAATGACAATTCAAAATTTTAGGATAATTTTTTTAATGTTTTAAATAGCATTCCAAAGTTCCCAGTTGTATCAAAATATCCTTCATAAATAAACTATAGGACTTAGATCCAAATTGTTTCTCAAAATTAATGAAATGAACCTTAGAATTATATTTTATCCCTTATTTTAAAAGTCACCCAAATATATAATCTCCTTGAAAAATTCAAAATCTTCTTTAATTTGTTTCAAAGAAAATCTCAATTGTTTTCAATATTGAGTAAGAGAAAAGTGTGCAAGCACACTTACATCCAAGTCTCAATTCAAAATTTTAGGATACATTTTTTAATGTTCTAAATAGCATTCCAAAGCTCCCAATTGTAACAAATTATCCTCCATAAATAAACTATAAGACTTAGATCCAAATTGATTTTCAAGATTAATGAAATTCCAAAGCTCCCAATTGTATCAAATTATCTTTCATAAATAAACTATAGGACTTAGATCCAAATTGCTTTTCAAGATTAACGAAATGAACCTTAGAATTATATTTTATCCCTTATTTTAAAAATCACCCAAACATATTATTTTTTTGAAAAATTCAAAATCTTCTTTAATTTGTTTCAAAGAAAATCTCAATTGTTTTCAATATTGAGTAAGAGAAAAGTGTATAAGCACACTTACATCCACGCCTCAATTCAAAATTTTAAGATAATTTTTTTAATACTCTAAATAGCATTCCAAAGCTCCCAATTGTATCAAATTATCCTCCATAAATAAACTATAAGACTTAGATCCAAATTGTTTTTTCAAGATTAATGAAATGAACCTAAAATTATATTTTATCCCTTATTTTAAAAATCACCCAAACATATTATCTCTTTGAAAAATTCAAAATCTTTTTTAATTTGTTTCAAAAAAGATCTCAATTGTTTTCAATATTGAGTAAGAGAAAAGTGTGCAAGCACACTTACATCCAAGTCCTAAGGACAATTTGTTTTAATGATCCTGAGTACATTCATTTTTCATATTCACTCCGAAGTGGTGTCCTTCAATAATTTTCACATTCCCTTGAAGGTAGAATCCTCAAATATCAATTAGATACCATGATTTATTTCGCAAAATATAAAATGTTACACCACTCCAATTGGAAAAAGAGTTCTATTAAAATGTGAAAGAAATAAAATAATATATAGACCTAAGGTGATATATATATATATATATATATATATCACCTTAGGTCTATATATTATTTTATTTCTTTCACATCTTATATATATATATAAGTATCTTCAATTAAATGTGGTTCTTTTTTGGACAACACTTCCCCACTCATCGTTGATACTAGGATCTCATGGTATCGTGGGAGGCACTAATCTTCTCACACTATATTGGTCCTTATGTAAATGGTGTCTAGACCCAACTATATGAGATTGGCGAGGTTTAAAGTGGGATATCTATATATCTATATATATATGTATGGAACTTGCTGGGGTGGATTTTTGTCAGGATCAAATCATGGTTTCGAATGAGAAAATTGACGCTGATCTAAGTCTATGGATCCTGGACATAGGTTTCTCACACTCAAGGGGGATGAAGTAATACCAAACTATAGACATATGAAGGCTCCTCTCCCGGGGAAGGTCATGACTGATAGGAACACAACTCATGACTGATAGGAACACAACTTAAAGAAAAAATTATGTTGCAAATGGAATACCTTCAGCTGCAAACCTCAATGAATAGCGTGAAGAAAACCAACAAGTTCTAGTTCTAGTGGACACTGTTAATTCTCTACCAGCTAAATGTTTGAATTCTTAGTCGTTTATGTTAGGCCAACCAAGAATCAATTAGGATCATATTTATGAATTCTTAGTCGTTTATGTTAGGCCCACCAAGCACCAATTAGCATCTGGATCATATTTATGAGAAGATCATATTTATCAGAAGTGACATTTTAATTTTTGTTATTCAGCTGATAAATAACACTAAGAGTATAAGTCTTAAGAAAGAAACAATTATGTTGTTGTTGATCCAGGTATTTTCCAGCCATGTTAATATGATATAGGTTATTGATAGCTTACATAAAAATCATTGCCTTCTTGTCATATTGACTGTCCTTAAATCTAAAGGATTTCATGGGCTTTTAAACTGATACTCACTTAAATGGGAAACTAGTGTGAAACAAATGACCATCTTTCGGTAGCTATGGGAATGTTTTTAGGGGGCACATATGAAATGGAATATTTGAAGAAGGAATGAGATGTTTTAAGGTATAGTGATAGTGACTCATTTATCTCTTTTTTAGTATTATCCCACTTGAACACTAATAACCAACCATCCCTAGAATAGTAGCCACATTGAAATGAAATGTTTCATAGTCCAAGATATATTTCCAGCTATGACTTACCCATTGGAATATAATTTCCTTTGGAAAACACATTAAGATCAAGTTCAGGATAAGAATACATGGATTTCCTTTCTTGGCTAGGTTTTCTAATGGCACAAATCGAATATATCCCAATTTGCTCCCAACCAATTCTAAGATATTTTGGTTGTAGAGATGATGTTAAGAACCAAAGATTTACATACAGAAATACCAAAATAGATTCAAAGATCAATATAGAAGAAACCACATTTTATTATAAGAAAATCCTTGAGGTAGGGCAACACCATACAATGGATCCTATTAAGGAAGAGATCATCTAATGTTCAATTGCCTCTTCGAGGGGGCATCCTCATATTGAACTACCGCTCTAAATACAATACTTCTCAACTTCACCTCCCATTACATTGCTTGAACCCCTTTATATAGTGCCACAAACCACCTAAGAACATTCTAGAGGAGGAACCTTCTAGAAGTAGAACCTTCTAGTAAGTCCTCTTACATTTATTATATCTAACTATCATAGTGAGCCTTATTTAATAATATAGTGGACCTAGTCCACCTTACATTGAATGATCTCCACTACTATCACTATGCACTCTCTGCCACCCCGCCCCACCACTACCTCTCTAGCTATACTACATTTCATCCCCCTTATGAAAGTGTTCTCCTCAACGCTAGTTATGAGGGTGTACAACCATATACCAGGGTCTCATGGATAAGTATGGACCATAGTGCTGAAGTAGACTAGAGAACCGTGGTCTCATGTAGAAATAAAAGCCACCATGTTGAAGTAGTCCAACCAACATTTTAAATCGGGGTCCCATGTCCAAGTTCTCATGTGAACTCCATGCGGAAGATATCAGAACCCAATAACCAACTGAAAATCATGCTCCAAAGACTGACACCTGTCATGTGGATAAAAATAAGAAGATTCATCCACATATTGCGAAAGGATCGTAGTTGAATCTAGAAGTCATAATACCATTGTAGAAGATGTAGGTTGGATACTAGTAATCATAATTGGCTCCTAATTTGTCACATTGATGTTCTCTATAGAAGGTAGAGTAGAGTCATCCAATAAAAGATGAAAATAGTTATAATCTCAAAAATGACAAATGTCCATATATCAATCATCACAATTGGCCTCAAAATCATACCAAACATATTTTTCTTGATTATATTCAAACATGATGTAAATTTCTCTCATCTCCATATGACATTCTTCTTGGATGACAAATTTTGTCTTTTGAAAAGTTTGATCTAAGGCCTGTTAAACACTTGTCTAGAGGGCTAGGAGCATTTGAGAGGGAATATCCATTGGAAACACCACATATAATATATCAAAATAAGTCTCTTAAAATTATCTATCCAATGGAACTGATTTGGTAGCAATATGATCACCCTGTGAAAACTTATGAGCTCTGCAGTCCTGTCGTCGTCACGAAACCCTCCCAAAAAATGTTTGATTTTAAATCAGCCATATCTTCACTTCCGGAGCTCCGATTTGGGTGAGTTTTTTTTTAAAACGACTATTTTTGAAAGAGGAACTTAGATCTGTAATTTGTTTTGGCAATATCCGCTCCAACTGCTACAGAGATCAAAACAATCATGCAACCGTCCACAAAAAAACCCTAAAAATAACATATTTTAAAATGTCGATAAATTTACTTCTCGGATGTTGTTTCAGGCGATTTTTTGTTTTAATTGGGTGCTCTTGTGAGAGGAACTTAGATATACAAACAGTTGCTACAATGTTTTCTCAAAATTATATAGAAATTGTATGTAATGTCGCAACCCTCTTTTTCTTCTCCAAAACAATTTTCAAAAATAGAAAAAAACAATTGCCCATTTTTTGTGGCCGAAGAAAGTGCTCTAATACCTTCTAGTAAGTCCTCTTACATTTATTATATCTAACTACCATAGTGAACCTTATTTAATAATGCAGTAGACCTAGACCACCTTACATTGAATGACCTTCACTATTTTCACTATGGGCCCTTTATCCCCCTCACTACTTCTCTAACTACATTACAGATGAAGCAACAATCAAAACAAATACACCCACAAAAGAAGCTCACAATAATTCATCAAAACTCTCAAAGCCAATTCCTTAGCATTATTCACAATGCATTCCTTCAAAATGAGAAACTTGATTTAATTATACAAATTAATGCACTTTTTCCTAAATAACATTTCAAAGCTACACAAATAGCATTCCAAAGCTCCCGATTGTATCAAATTATCTTCCATAAATAAACTATATGAATTAGATTCAAACTACTTCTCAAATTAATGAAATGAATCTTAAAATTATATTCTACTCCTTATTTTAAAAATCATCCAACAATATTATCTCCTTCGAAAACTCAAAATCTCCTTTAATTTTTTTAGTTAGTTTGTTTTATTCAAAACTCAAAATCCTATAACAATTAGTTCTAAGAATATGAAGACAAAGTTAATTTTTTGAATTAAAAAGTAAAATTAAGATTAAAAAAAATATTTTTTAATAAAGTTGAGTGAAATGAAAAACTAAAGCTACATATAGTAATTTAGTAATTCATTTTTCAAGTTAGTGATCTTATGTAAAAAAACGAAAAACTAGTTTTGAATTAAAAACAATGGAAGTTAAAAACAATGTCAAATCCTTTAAAAATAAGGATAAAGTAAATCTAAGTCATTACCATAAAAACATTAATGTGATTTTTCAATATAATAAAATAAAGATTTTAAATAAATAAATAACATTCATGTGATTTGGCTACATAGTAACTCAATTTAACAAATTAGGTGATAATCAATTAAATTATAATAAAAAAATATCTTCTTTTTTTTTCGAGAAAAATTATTTGCAGAAAACCCTCTGAATACTTTCTCATGTTCCATGAATGGTAAGAGAGGTAAATTGTTGGCCTCGCTTTGGATGAATAAACTCAAGTCTGGATTTAGACCAATTGAGCTAGCCCTTAGAGCTTATGCGAAAATTAACTAATAAGTCAAACAAATATAACGTTTACAATTATTATGAAAATAAAGATATAAAACCATGCAACAATGACAATTCAAAATTTAGGATAATTTTTTTAATGTTCTAAATAACATTCCAAAACTCCCATTTGTATCAAATTATCCTCCATAAATAAACTATAAAAAATAGATTCAAATTGCTTCTTAGGATTAAAGAAATGAATTTTAGAATTATATTCTATCCTTTATTGAGATCATAGTGCTAGGGTGATAAGTGGCATTAGCTTGGAGTGGGCTAGGGACGATGGACGATTATTTGTAGTTGGTTGATTATTTAGAAGATTTGATGTTAAAAGGTATGATATTCACAATTCTAACAATTAATCATTCTCTAGTCCCATATTTTGAAATGGATAGTTTGAATGCCCTAGATACTATTTTTGGAGAATCCCTTCTCTAGAATTGTCCAGATCTGGACATATCAGGTAGGTTTGCCAATCCTTTGGGGTTTTCTTGTCAGGATTCATGACCGTATTTTGAAGGTTCTTGGGGGCCTATTTGAGGTGGCATCTTGGGTGTGTGACGTGAGTATCAAATTGTATTTTCTTTATTTTCTTCCAATCCATCGACTAATCATGTGGGTACTCATACAAAGAAAAGTTGTTATGGGGCCTCACCTACAGGTTTTGTTGGTAGAAAAAATGATATTGCATAAATCTAGGGTGGTGGTTTTCCTCCTATGAGTGGGATCCCTTGTTGAAATTGTTAGAAAGTTGTTAAGTCTTGTGGTGGTGGGGTTTCATTGGTCATGGGGAAAGACTTGAAGGTTAGTCAAATAACATAAATGGAGGGTTAGGAGATCATTGGGAAGTTCTATGGGTGGATAATGTTAGTGGTTTCACTAAATTATTAGATGTAAACAAATTGGATTTCCACCTTAGGATATGCCTTGATTTTACACTTGTTGTCAAGAGGATGAATTGGGTTCATCTTCTATTCTAAGGAAGATGCTTGAAATATCTTGTTGGGTTGTTGGTATTGGTACCAACATATTCTCTTTATAAAACCTTGGCATCTACTTTTTGAAGCTCAAGAGGAAGTCATTTCTAGTATGCCTACTTGGATCAAGCTCCCTAATTTTCCTCTCAAGTTTTGGATTGACTCTGGATTGAAGTCTATTGGTGAGGCTTTAGGGACGTTTATCACATCTGATGTGTGTTATAAATCCAACAAATATAGATTGGTGGTGAAAATTCTTGTAGCTCTAGACTTGTGACATGGGATTTTTGAATATATGGAATCGGTGGTGGGGTATAGGTCCTATACCCAAAGTTTGGATTACATAAATGTGTTGTTTAGGTGTTATTGCTATCAAAAGGTCGGTCACATGTTGACATATTGTGAATTGAATTTTCACAAAATAATTCAGAGGCAGTTTCAGTTAGATGCTAGTGTAAGATCCTTAAACCCTAATTTCCCTCACGTGGCTAGTGTTTTATCGATGCCTCCTTCCTCATTGAATATTGGTGAAGGAGGGATCAAAGGCTTTCCTACTAGTTCATAGAAGAAGGGAATTCAAAATGATATCTTGGTTGGTGACATTTATAGTCAGTTGGATGTAGATGTTTCACATAAAATGGAGAGTTAGGATTTATTTGGAGATGACCTAGATTTCTTTCCTTCTCAATGGATTAAGTTGGAAGCTCTTTGGTCCAAAAGTGCAATGCAAAATCAGGTTTTGGGTAAGAAATTTCTAATCCAAAACCCTAACTCATTTTCTTCTCCTGAATTCTTGGGTATTAGTCTACCTATGCATGGTGAAGGGTCTGGTCCATGTACTTCCATGTGGATGGCCTTGAAAAATAGTTCTCTTGAGAGACATGAAGATGTTTCTTTTGTTGACGATTTATCAAAGGACTTTGATTACTCTCCCCATAAGCCCTTAGGTAACCATAGGGATTTATATTCGGTTATCCCTATACTTCTTTAGTATGGACTTGTATTTCTTTCATCCTTGGACCTCCGTATAGGGTTTGGCTCCTTTGGGGGGCTTGGGATATGATTTCCATAAGGAGTCTAGTCACACCAAAGTAGGGTGCAAGTATATGCTAAAGATTGTGTGGGAGCGAGCCTCTCATCAAGTTTCATAGGGAATATAATGCTTTATCTTTGGGTTCCTTAGAGTTGGAATAGCCCCGAAGGCGAGTTCACCATGAAATTATTTTCCATTAACATGAGGGGCCTAGGGGGGAGGGTCAAGAAAATCTCTTTGAAGAGGCCTATAGATGTGGATCAGCCAAACATAGTATTAATTTAGGAAATGATGGGTCATAGTGAACCCATTATTTATTCCTTAAATAAATTGTTCCCGAGATAGGAATTTTATGGTCTAGATTTTAAAGATTTTCACAGGGAATCATATATTTTCGTCTAATTGTTCCCTCACAAATTATTTATTTATTTATTTAGGTCTTTGTATAGGTAAATTCTGCAAGAAGTTGGATCCTTCCATTACCCTCCTCAATCTCTATGGTCCTTATGAGGGTAAATAGGCATATTGGGATTGATTGTTTTCCATAAATTGTATTCTCTATGATAATATTATCATTGGAGGAGACATGAACTTTAATATTAGTCAAGAGGAAATATGGGGGTTTTTCAGCATGTCGAGATAATCTACCAAAAATTTTCATTGATAAGTTTGAAATGGTAGCATTGGTATATGTTAAACCCATTCAATTAATCCCGACATGGATCAATAACCATAAAAATGATGAAGGGTTCTAAAAAAGACATGATTTATTTCTTTTTCATCACAATTTTCTCTAGGACACTCACATATATCATTCTTGGGTTCGTAAAGTGTATTTTTCTGATCATTTTCCATCTTTTTAGAATTGGCTCAATTGGTTGGGAAACCTAGTGTGTCATTCAAATACAATTCTTCTTGGTTTGAATTGGAATAATTTCAAAAACTTATCCATAAAAATTGGACACCCTTTCAAGTAGATATAAACATCTCTTCTAGCTCCCATTTTGTCTCTTCTTTCAAGAAAAGTTCTACTATGCAGGAGCATCACTCCAACCTAGCTATGCACCAGACAACCAGCACATCAAGCGCACATTCAATGGAGAGGAGAGGCGCAACCCTCTCACTTTCAAATTTCAAATTTGAATTAAATGTATTAATTGTTGTAAAGCTGGTAGAGCCAAAGCCATGCCTTCACACATGTTGTAGTTAATGTCGCCTTTAATGGCTGATAGCATGGGGATGTAAATCAAATTCGGATTAGATGGACCATTTAATGTAATTGAATGTAAATTAATGAGAGTTGGTGAGGATGGAGGAAAGTGCTCGAGGAGCCCCCTTTTGTAAAAAGATCCTCTTTGTATCTGGAGAGTTAGTCTGTAGAGTTAGTCGGTAGAGAGGTAGAGAAGAATAGAGAGAATAGGGAGAAGAGAAGAAGCCATGACTTTGTTACAGTCTGGGGCTCACATTCTAAAGAGGCATTTCATATTATTACAATCAGAGCATTTTTTCCTGCATGTTATTTTGTGTATGTTGATGAATTTCTTCATGTGTGATGATATGCTGCAAATGTATGTTAGGTATGCATTTGTAGGGATATATAGATTTCCCTATCTGTGAGTTCTTTGATTTCAGGTCTGGTTCTTTGAGGCTTAATGCAAGAGTGCATGATAGAACACTACGGGTTCTATAAGCCAGTGCATAGAGTGCACTTCTGAGTTCTGCAGAATTTCCGACAGAGACGTGATAGGAGGGTGCACCAGAGGAAGTCATTGACTCAAAGAAGAAGCCTTAAGGTTTTTGAAGACCTTGAAGGAGAGGTTGTGCATAGGAAGACACAGAGAAGACAGAACGTTTGTAGGTTCTGTAGAAGCTCTGCCAGGAGGGCATTGAGCTCACGCATAGAGTGCACAAGAGGAACTCAATTTTTAGTTCAAGGAAGACAGAACTACAGAAGGTTCTGTAGAGCTCTGCCAAGAGGGCATTGAGCGAGTGCATAGAGTGCACCAGGGAACTCTATTTTGAGTTCTAAGGAAAGGGAAGTGTTAAGGAGAAGTCACTTACAGGGTTACTAAACACCCTGCAGGCTCAGGAAGGAGTGTTTGAGCTAAGTTTCCATAGGGTGCTTATATCCCTTCAAGGAGAGAAAGGGACATAGACACTTTGAGGTCAGAGCCATAGATAAGATCAGGAAAGATAGCACAATTGTGTGCAGAGGCTCTGCAAGGTGTGCATCGAGAAGAAGAATGCCAGGAGGGTGTGAAGCATTTCTTTGCAAGAAATACTTCGAATTGAGTTATCTGAAAACTCAGCAGCACAAGGAGTGTGCGAATAAGAACTTGTCTGAAGTTCTTAATCTTAGAAGGAATAGCGCAAGGAGTGCACTTAGAGTAAACTTGTCTCAAGTTGAGAACCTCAGGAGGAATAGTGCCTTTGCACACAGAGCAATAGTCGAGAGGAGCAGGAAGTCAAGGAACCCTTTGAGGTTTCACAATCGACAAAGCTCAGGAGGGACAACATCCTTAGAATGTAGGTGGGAGCTGAGGATACAGGCTTCACAGCAAAAGCAAAGGCCGAGGCCTTTGAAAAATTTGGAAATATTCTAAGGGGAAGAAAGAAGTGTAAGCTCATGAGGGAGCGTAGCTACTGTTGGATTAGGTAGAGGACGAGATCTGGACCGTTCAATCTACGTTCAGGTAGCAGGAAGAGAGAGCGCAGAAGAATAGATCTGGGTCATTAGATCTAGCACAGGGAGCCAATAGGCATCAGACCCAGGAGAAGGTGCACGAGGTTTAACCCTCGTATATGCAAAGGGAAGGACTTTTCAAAGTCCTGAAAAGATCAGGACTGTCCATTGTTGAGTGGACACGTGGCAGAAATCTAGAAGCCATTGGGGTTTCGGATACCAGGAGTTCAAGGAGAAGGAGTCGTGAGACAAAAAGCCTCGACTCACGAAATCCTGAAAGCATCGTGACTGTCCACAAGAGGACACATGGAGAGTAGTCAAGGTTTCGAGGAAATCCCAGAAAGAATATTTCGACATTTCGGCTACCAGGAGATACCAAGGGCAAGAGTCGAGACTCTTGACCCACGAAATCTCGAAAGAACATAAGCCGTCGGATCAGGGGAGGCTCACAGCCGTTGATCTCCCTTTGAAGTGGAATTTTGGCATTTCGGGGTTTGATATTTCGGAATTCTGGGACCTGAGAGTTCGAAGGGTCAAGAACTGTTGTAGCCGGAATCACGAAATCCTGAAACGTGAAAACCCGAAAGCATTCAGAGGAATAGCACCGGGTCACAGGATAGGGTCACGTGGACAGGATCCAAGTGGGGAGCTTGTCACTCGCCAGCCATTTCGGGGTTCGACATTTCATAGTTTCGGGGTTTGGCATTTCAGAAATCCTGACGACAAGGAGCCAGGGCACTTTGAGTTGAAAACCCCCGAAGTCGCGAAACGCAATGTATCTTTAGAGTGGGGTTGCGGTCACACATTTTGACATTTCGGGGTTTGGCTTTTTGACACTTCTGAGGACAAGGAGCCGGGGATCTTGGTGTTGAAACCCCCGAAATCGTGAAACCTAAAATCCCTTTTCGAAAAAGGTCATGATCATATATGGTGGCCGTGTACAGGTGAAGACCCACGCCTGGTGCATTTCTTGTGCTGGTGGAGTTTTCGTGAAGGACCTGTGGATCGAATTCATGGGGTTCCAGTGAGGGCTAAAAGAACTAATTCAGTTCTTTGGATTTGAAGAAGATTGATCCTGTGCAGATCTCGTCCTGAGGGTCAGGGGTCTGCGTCAGTCTCCTTTTAGGTCGGGGAAAGGAGAAAGGAAAAATATATGGAGCTTCAAAACCTTGAGGTTGAGCTTGAAAATATCTATGGTCTAATTCAGTGGGGTCAAGGGTTGCAATAAAACTTGGAGGAATGCTGATATTTGGAATATTGTAGGTAGAATCTACCGTTGGAACAAGAAATTTCCTGGAGGCTCAAGAGTAGGACTCTCTGGATTGTTGCAGGTGACCAAAATAACAATTTTTTTCAAAAATTTCCCAATTAGAGGAAAAATTCTAACACCATTTGGGAGTTGAATGATTCACATGGAAATAAGGCTCAAGAGTTCTCTGATTTGGCCGCTTTGGGGGTCAATCAATTTAAAAGGATGTTCAAGGAACTAGAGCAAGTCAAGATGCAGGAAATTCTAAAAAAAATCTCCTTTTTTCCATGACTCATTAAAGATGAGGAAAATCAGGACTTGTATCAAGATATTACTAGAGAGGAACTTCGGGTGGTAATTTCCATCTTCAAGAAAGATAAAAACCATAGGCCAGATGGATGGAAAACCAAAATTTTCTAATATTTCTTTGATATTGTTGGGGTAGATATCCTTAGGGTGGTGGAATAAATCCTCATATTTGGTAAGATGTTGGATAGTAAAAAATCAACCTTCATTGCAATTATTTCTAATATGAATTTCCCACAAAGTTTGATGACTTTAGAACTATTTCTCTTTGTAATTCTATTTATAAAATCATTACTAAGATTATCATTGTTAGGCCTAAGCATGTTCTTTCCAACATCATTTCTCCTGAACATTTTGGGTTTCTCAAAGGTAGGCTTATCCACGAAGCCATTGGTTTAGCATAGGAAGGCTTTCATTCTATAAAAATACACAATTTACCTGCCTAGGTTATCAAAATTGACCTCTCCAAAGGCTACGATAAAGTATCATGACTCTATCTTAGATTTATGCTCATGCATATAGGGTTTGATATTCCTCTAGTTAAATAGATAATGCATTGTGTTACAACAATTTTGTTTACTATCTTAATCATTGGTACAGGTTCACCTTTCTTCAAATCCACTCGAGGTATACAAAAGGTATTCCCACTATCGCCTTATCTATTCCTACGAGTTGTATATGGTCATATTCGATCACTTACTAAGGAAAAAATATTGACTAAATTCCAAGGGACAAGATCATTATGAACGTCTTACCCACTTTGTTTTCATGGATGATGTTCTAATCTTCTTATTGTGTGTGGCATTTGAGGGCATACAATTAAATGATATACTAGAGATCTTTTTTTATGCTATAGGTATGATCATAAATTTCAACAAGTATGCTATCTATTTTCTAGCGATAGAGGAGGATAAAGGAACAACTTTTCAAATCTTTTCAACTTCCATTCCCATGATTTGGGCAATGGAATTAAGTAACTTGGTTATGTTCTCAAACCAAATAACCATGGAATTTCTAATTGGAAGTGGTTTCTATCTTGGATTGAGTGTAGAATAAATTTATTGTGCAATAGGTGGATATCTCAATGTGTAAGATCAGTTCTTATCAAGTTAGTTATTGAATCTATTCATGTATATTGGCATCTATTGGATCTCATCTCGAAAGGAATTCTCGATTGTATTTTGAAATTATGTTTCAAGTGTTTTTGGAAGGCCAATTTAAAATACTTGGGATCTCATTTGGATAACTGGAAAATCCTATCGAATTCAAAGAGTCTCGGAGTTTGGGGTTTAAAAGACATATTTGCTTTTGGTAGAGATTTGGTTGCTAAATCCCTATGGGTTTGTTTTGAATCGTGACAATATTTGGAGGTACATTATGGTTGACAAGTGTTAGAGAATATTTTGATGTAATCAGCCTTAATATCTCACATAGGTCATATAGAGCTTGGTCTCATGATTTTAGTGGTCGAAATTTGACTAATTTTGACAAAGTGAGCCATGCATGCACTCTATCCCTAGATTTTAGGGATAAACCTATTATATTTAGCCAATAAGGGCACACTTCTCACCTTCTTCCTTGATTTTAGCATCCCATTTCAAAACTTTAGGACTATGTTTCCTATGTTTGAGTTCCTAGATATATTTTAGGAACCTAATCCCTAGATTCAAGGAAGGAAGGCACTCTTCTTCACTATTTTTAGTTAAATTCTATGATATATTCATGGATCAGATCCCTATTTTTCCGCAATTGAGTCATCACTTGACATATAAGTGTAATTAAATCACTATTTAGAGAATGGTATGGCTAAATTAGAACATTTAAGCTCTAATTTAAGTCTAACTAGGTTCTCATGCACAATATTTCCTCTTTTATGATTTGAACTTCTTATATATATTGACAATGTGGGTCAATCATAATTAATTTATTAAGTATTTTCTTATCTACTTCAAGAGTTCTTATTCTCTTCTTTATTTATTTATTGCAATTGCTATGAGTATTGTTACTATTTAGGTTTCTAGATCTCATTGATCTCCTTTCATGTGATCATTAATTATTACAACAAGTACATAGTTGTAACATCTCGCTCTTGCATGCACTAAGCAAACTTATTCTTTGATTACACTTGTTGCAAGTGATCCGAGTTATTATACTATTGGTCATTTTGATTATGATTATGAGATATGATGGATTTGATGATATGTTATTTGGTTTTATTTACATAGACAGGTGCTATTGATTGGGTTCTCCTGAGTGTGCAGGACTCTGGACATTGAGGATCCAGAGGCATCGATAAAATCCCTTGGACTCTGGATCCAGTCAGGCAGTGGAAATTTGGGATTTGAATGTTGTTTATGTGACATATGTACATATGATTAGATGTTACGATGATTGACTATTATTGATGACATTATTCGTTGATCGATGCAGGCTGACGATAGCTTGCTAACCAGACTCACATGTGGAGTAGAGGGGTCATGCACAACAACCAAATAATTTGAGAGAGAGGTGTGGCAACAACCTTGCCACAACCTACTAGCACTACCACTGTGGCTCGAATTGTAGGTTAACGATTACCTAGTTCAAGAATACCCACGATGTCGTGAGGGCAGACTGTGACAGTCGCTCATGATGATTCCAAGGAGCGCGCAATAAGGAAGGGGCCTTATTCCTTAGAGTCCCTTAGTCTACCACAAGACCACCTAGCGGAGTATTGACTGCAGGGGTTCGATGTCTACCAAAGTCAGTCAAAAGGTGAGTGGCACCCTTGGATCACATAGTGTGTCTTGAAGGACATGTCGCGCAAGGAAAATAGAAAGAGGCAAGTGGCACCCTTGGAGAACATAGCACGTCTTGAAGGGCACATCGTGATTTTAACGGGTAAGTGAATAAACCTAGTCAGACTTAAAATGAATGATGTGATAAGTAAGGTTTAAAAACAATTTTCCCTAAGAAAAAAAAAATCGCCCAGCCTAGTGAAATTAAAACCTAGGTTTAAGTAGAACATGTGGTAAAAAAAAAAAATAATAATAAATAAACATGTAACAAGAAGGGGGGTAATAAATTCAAACTTATTTATTAAAGTCAAAATTATAATGGAGGATTAAATTTTTAAAAAGGGGTAATGGTTGTTTTTTTTAATCTACACTTGCTAAATTAATTTTTAATTAAAAAGGAAAAAGGGTAAATGGTTGTTTTATCTACACTTGCTAAATTAATTTTTAATTAAAAAGGAAAAAGGGTAAATGGTTGTTTTATCTACACTTTCTATATTAATTTTTAATTAAAAAGGAAAAAGGGTAAATGGTTTTTTTATATACACTTGCTAAATTAATTTTTAATTAAAACGGAAAAGGGGGGAAACTTAAAGAAAAGGGGAAACATAAAGAAAAAGTTGAATGTCTAACTTAGTAAGGAATCTTGCCTTTGGAACTATCTAATTATGAACTCAACTAGGAATTAAGTAAGGCACAAGTCATTTAAGATTTGTAAGGGAATATTGGGACACCGATGAGCGTTTTTAGGAATGCTTTTAGGTGGGTGAGGGAAATAGGAATATTTAATTATTTAATAAAATTGATTTTCTGGTGCAACTAGGGGATGGGTGACGTGTACGAGGGATGTTTTTCCTGATTAAATTAATGAAAAAGGAATTTAATGAGAATTTGGGAAACTAACTACTTAGAGACTACAAAAAGGATGGAGGAGGAGGAGGAGCATGGATCTCATATTTTTGCGTAACATTACGCTACTGGAATTTTATCTTGACTGAACTTTCTCTTGTGGGAGTTGGGATACCTAGCTTGGGTAACGAGTGGTAGCTCGACCTTGCGAAGTCACCTGGGTGCTAGAATTCTTTGGTATTGTGTGTGTGGCCCCTTTGAAGCTCGGGAGGATTAGGGGGAAGAAGAGTACCCCTAGCATTGGTTGGGAGGTATTGGTGAGGTCACATCGGTTGGCAAGCGGGAGATGGATGGAGCGTGCATGAGACAACGACTCAGAGCTTTCACATTTGGCTATGATACGCATGTGTATATTTGTATTGAATGGTAGTTTAAATATTGTTCCCGCGCCTTCAATAATGTACTTCTACTATGTTAAAGATTTTGTTTTATTTAGCGTAGCACTATCCAGAGATTTCAATTTATCTTTAGCAATTTGTCTTGATGAGTCCAACGTGTTATGATCAATAACTTAAATTCATCCCAGCCTTATGCTCATTGTTTTTGAATTGAATTCCCATGGCAAACCCAATATCTGATTGCAATGACTTCTCTGCATTTTTTTTTATTGATTAATACGAAGAAAAATTGTGTTTTTATCTTCTATCCCTTATCCATCAAGTTATTAGTATGTGCCTGAGTAGTCGGCCAAGAACATAATCAATGGTCGTCACTACGGTGTTTAAAGACTTATAGATTCAAATGCCCTACTTTCTCGTACATGGATAATAAGTGAAGGATAAATTTCACCCAGTTATCGATCCCTTACTTATCTCTGCGTTTTTCTCTTATGATTAAACTTTGATTAAGCTCCACGTCTTGATTGATTAAACTCCATTTACACTCTACGTTTTAATTTTTTAAACTCTGATAAATCTCTGTGCTTGAATAGTAAAACTCTGCGTTTTCTTGTGATTGATTACATCTGCGTTTTCTAGTGATTGATTACTTCTGTGTTTTCTTGTGATTGATTATCTTTGAGTTTTCTTGGAGTCTTTACTTAGCCTTCACACCACTAAATTCTGGGTGATTTACGCAGCCTTTACACAATAGTTACATCACGATTTTTGTGGCACATTACCCAACATTCACACCACTAATTTTGTGGCACATTACACAACAATCACACTAAGATTTTCGTGGCACATTACACAACAATCACACTAATATTTTCGTGGCACATTACACAACAATCATAGTATATTTTCGTGGCATGTTACACAACAATCACACTAAGATTTTTGTGGCACATTACACAACAATCACACAGATTTCATGGCACATTACACAACGTTCACACTATGATTTTCATGGAATATACAAAGCGATATCTCATCTATGAATGTTGGTACACAACGATATATTTACATGTGAATTTCATTGTTGATAGCTGCGTTTTTAATGTTGTTGACAACGAATAACAATGGATAGAAATATTATTAATGGACAGAGATATCATTGTTGAATTAGATTTATTAATGGACAATAATATTGATTGATTGGCATCGAATATAATTGATTAATTCCTTTATATAGACAACGAATTATATGGACAACGAATGTTTTTGTTTGACAATTAAATTTTTAGACAACGAATTTATCTGTTGTTTAGACAACGACTTTATCGTTTACACAAGGATTTCCCATAAATGATTTTGTTGACAACCATTATTGTTTGATTTATAGCATATTTTGTTGACAACAATATCATATTGATTGATAGCATATCTTGTTGACCGCCATTAAAAATAGATAGCAATATTTTGTTGACAATGATATCATATTGATTGAAAGCATATTTTGTTGACTGATTGCATATTTTGTTGATTGATAGCATATTTTGTTGACAACCATTATTAACAGATAGCAATATTTGTTGACAAAGATATCATATTGATTGACAACATATTTTGTTGATTGATAGCATATTTTGTTGACAACCATTATTATTTGATTGATAGCATATTTTTTTGACAACGATATTTACAAGCGATATTTAACAACGTTTTACAATATTGTTATAGCGTTTTACAATATTGTTATAGCGATATTTACAATATTTAGTTACAATATTGTTACAGTGTTTATAATATTGTTATAGCAGTATTTAACAACTTTTTACAATATTTACCATCCAAAATATTGATGTAACACAATATTTAACAATGTTTTACATTTATTTACCATGAACTAATTGTTTTGATTATAGTTATTTTTAATATGTACAAATTGAGGTAGTCAAGGCATCACCATGGAATAACTAGTACATATTAGAGAATATACTTCTTATTATGCGAACATGGCGTAATTCATCATTACATTGCTCATTACACTAGTATTAGTATTGATTATGTTAAGCACATATACTATTTCTCTTTTTCAATGCAAACAAAAAAATCAAGTAGTTATCCCATAAATGGTAAAGAAGGATCAGTTTAAAGAACGTATGACTTATGTGGATTTAGGAATTTAACGTGATGTATAATTGTTATAGTAGTCAGATATCCTTTTCGTCTTGTTGACTTGTCGATTGGGTGCTTGGGTTTAGTATTCATGTATTTTGATAGTTAATTCGGTTTCCTAGCGCGTTGGATTTTTCCTTGGGTTATTGGTCTAGATATGTTATGTTGCACCTTGGTGTTATAACCCTAAATTGCACCATCCATGCTTACCTGGCATCAGACCAACTCATTTCCCTTCATTTCCAAATCCATGCTGAATATAACCTTGAAAAACCTCTTAAATTAAGTAACCCGTGCCCTAACCCATTACTGGGCGCGTTGGAACGCTGGCAGGCCTTATACTGCACGCGTTGGAACGCTGGCTGGCCCACTACAGCCCGCGTTTACCTAACAAAAGCACAAAAACAGGAAAGTTGCCGACGGGACGAAAAGCTTTGGGTCAGTTAACTGAAACTCCCAGCCATGCATGGCCGAGAGTTCGTCCAAAACCCTAGCTCYTTCTAGCCTATAAAAGRAGGGGTAGGGGTACTATTTGGAGGAGGAAAAAGATAGCAAAGAAACTCTGCCCAATTGCCGAATCCATTTGTCCCAACCCTTTAGCATTTTCTTAAGCCTAAACATAATTCAAGCAAAGTAGTTGGAGGACAAGGAAGAGGAGGAGCCCAGGGTCAGGATCGAGGAACGGTGGCCGGTCTCTATCATCATTGTAAGTTGATTCATCTTAAGATTAATAAATAATACTTTTCCCGTCCCAATGTATGAGTCTTATATATTTTATTTGATTTATACTTAATCTCTAACCCTCTAGTAGAACAATAGCATGCATGCGTAGTGTTTTTGTCTTGATTGCAGGATCGTCTTTGG
>JZKD02S1657686.1:230785-253870 GCA_000966675.3 Picea glauca
GTCATGATATTGAGGATCTTATGACGTTGTAATTGGTATGGACTGGCTGGAATCACATGAGGAGATACTCATCTGTAATACGAAATGGTTGAGCTTGGTTGATGATGATGGATAGAGATGCATGATTGTAGGTCAAAAGTAGGGAGTTTCCCTGAGGTTCATCTCTTCCTTGCAACTACATAAGAGCATGCACAAGGGATGTAATCTTTATGAAATCCTTGTGTTAAATGAGAAGGGAGTAACGGAAGGTCTAGAACACCTTCCAGTGGTAAGAGAGTTTGCAGACGTATTTCCTGAGGTGTTACCTAGGATGCCTCCAGAGAGGGAATTGAAATTTACCATAGACCTAAAACCGGGGACTGAAATGATAGAAAGAATGCCTTATCATATGTAGACCCCAGAGTTATAGGAGTTGAAGATGAAACTAAAGGAGTTGTTGGATCTAGGACTTATATGTCCAAGTGTGTTACCGTGGGGCGCGCCTGTCATTTTCATATGAAAGAAGGATGGGTCATGGATACTTTTCATTGACTATCATCAATTGAAAAAGGAAATGATCAAGAATCAATATCCATTACATTACCAACACAACTTCCCAATGGAGAGGACTAGAGAATATAGATCAACCAGATCCACTACCATGGGAGATTCGGGCAAGGCCCATCGGATTCATGCAGCGGTGAATAGCCACCAGGAAAATCACTAGTCGACTATTCTCGAGATGTCAGGTATTGTCGCTGACCAGACCCTTAGTATTTTGATAGATCCCGGTGCTACAGAGAGTTTCATTTCTAGGGAAACTCTAAAGAGAATGAAGGTAAAGGAAGTCGAATAGGATGAGTTTAGCTTTGTAGAAATGGCTTCGAGAGCCAAATAGAAAGTTGGTGGGAAGGTTACGGGCTGTAGCCTTAACCTGGGAGAGTTTTTCACTAAGGCCAACCTGTACGTCATGATCTTAGGATCTTATGACGTTGTGATCGGTATGGACTGGTTGGAATCACATGAGGCGATACTCAACTGTAATACGAAACTGTTGAGCTTGGTCGATGATGATGGATAGAGATGCATGATTGTAGGTCAAAAGCAAGGAGTTTCTCTGAGGTTCATCTCTTCCTTGCAACTACAGAAGAGCATGTGCAAGGGATGTAAGCTTTATGAAATCCTTGTGTTAAACGAGAAGGGAGTAGCGAAAGGTCTAGAACACCTTCTGGTGGTGAGAAAGTTTGCGGACGTATTTCCTGAGGTGTTACCTAGGATGCCTCCGGAGAGGGAATTGGAATTTACCATAGACCTAAAACTGGGGACTGAACCGATAGCAAGAATGCCTTATCGAATGTCGACCCCAGAGTTATAGGAGTTGAAGATGAAACTGAAGGAGTTGTTGGATCTAGGACTTATAAATCCAAGTGTGTCACCGTGGGGTGCGCCTGTCATTTTCATACGAAAGAAGGATGGGTTGTGGAGACTCTACATTGACTACCCTCAATTGAAAAAGGAAACGATCAAGAATCAATATCCATTGCCAAGGATTGATGATCCATTTAATCAGATGAAAGGCATGACAGTGTTTTCAAAGATTTAATTGATATCAAGGTATCACTAGTTACAGATCAAGGAGGATGACGTCCCTAAGACCTCCTTTAAGACGAGGTTTGGACATTATGAGTTTATTTTTTTACCTTTTGAACTAACAAACACCCCTTGGGTATTTATGAGTTTGATGAACAGGGTGTTCCATGAATACTTGGACAAGTTCGTCCAAATATTTATTGACAATATTTTGATTTACTCTTGGACGTTGGAAGAGCATGATGAGTACTTGCGCTTGGTACTACAGTGTCCGCGAGAGAACAAATTTTATGGAAAATTGTCTAAATGCTCGTTTCATCAATCAAAGATTCACTACTTAGGGCATGTCATCTCCGGCGAAGGTAGCGCTGTGGATTCAACAAAGGTCGAGGCTATTATGGAATGGCATTTGTCAACAAATGTCCAGGAAGTGCATAGATTCATGGGTTTAGTGGGATACTATCGACGGTTTGTCGAGGGATTTTCAAAGATATCAAATCTGTTTATGGAATTGCAAAAGAACAACAAAAAGTTTGTTTAGACTGATAAATGTGCAGAAGCATTTCGGAGGCTCACGGAGTTGTTGACAACATCACTGATACTAAAGGTCCCCGACATGTTCATGAACTTCTTGGTATGAATTGATGCATCCAAGGAAGGCTTAGGCGAAGTCTTGATGCAATATGGTCGAGTGATCGCTTACATCTCAAGGAAGTTGAGAAGGCATGAGGAGAACTATGCAATGCACGATTTGGAGTTGTTGGCCATTGTTTATGCCTTGAGAGTTTGGAGACACTATCTTATTGGACATAAATTCAAACTAAAAATGAACCACTATGGACTACAATGCATCTTTACACAAAGCGAATTGAACGTGCGACAACGGCATTGGTCATAATTTCTTAGCGAGTACGATTTCGAGATTACTTACATAAAGAGAATAGTGAAAATAGTGGATGATGCATTGAGTCAGAGACTGCGCATATTTTCGATGATGCCTCTTCAAACAAATCTATGTGAAAAGATTCTAACTTTATATTGCGAGGATGACTGGTATAAAGAGGTCAAGGATTTTACCGAAAAAACAGAATGATGGTACCAAGATTTTAAGGATTTAAGTTGTATGATGATAGATTATTGAGATTTAAAAATTGAATTTATGTACCATCGAATGACGAGTTGAGGAGTTGGATCCTAAACGAGGCTCACAGAGCAGTGTACATGGCTCACCCGGGAGTCACGAATATGAGGGTGAAACTTAAACCCTTATTCTTCTAGAAAGGAATGAAGGCATACATAGTCAACTACATGGAAAGATGTTTAGAATGTCAACAGGTGAAGGCTGAACATAGAAATCCAACAGGATTACTACAACCACACACTATTACAGAATCGAAATGGGAGGTCATTTTGATGGATTTCATTGTTGAATTTCCACTAATGACAAGGAGACACGACTCGATTTTTGTGGTAGTCAACACTCTGATGAAGAGTGATCATTTTATTCCCGTGTGTATGATGTATCAGGCACCTAAAATAGCTAGAGATTTCATCAATGAGATTGTGAGGCTGCATGGCGTGCCTAAGAGGATTATATTCAATTGAGGATTGGTGTTTACTAGACAATTTTGGACTAGTTTCCAAGAGGCCTTGGGAACCCAACTTAACATTAGTATCACATATCACCCAACGATAGATGGACAGACCGAAAAAACAAACCAAATCTTGGAGGACATGTTACACATCTATGTGATCCATATGGATATCGGTGGTCACCCACCTTTTACAACTGGTTCAAAATAGTTTTCTAACAATTTTGGCAATTTACTATTTTTAGCAGTTTTAACTTTTGGGGCCATTTTGAGGGCCTAAATGAAGTTTTTTCAGGATCGAGCTCCTTAACGATAGTCAAAGTCATGATTGAGCCCCCAAAATGAATCTCCTCAATGATACCTTTCCAACAGGCTATCACACGCCTAAAACGAAGATCGTATGCAAAAGTTACGACCCCAGGAAGTTGATGTACTAACTTACCCAAACGGGGCCCACATGACTTTTGGCACTTCATCTCCTAGGGTTAGGTTTTTGGATGTCTAGGGTTTCTGGCATTCTTTCTTATTGTAGAAAGGCCTTCAGAGCCTCATTGTAACCTTCTTGCAAATACGTGCTACTATCACATCTCTTCTCAGAGATAAGCCGCCACCATTCCAACAAGCTTGTTTCCGCTGCATTTTACAGTTTCATCTTTTTTTGTTATTGAATAGAAAACTAGTTTTACTGTATCTATGTTATTTTGTGTTAAGCACCTGTTAATAATCTATATTCATTTCATTCTACTCATAAAATCCATATCATTGGTATCAGAGTGGTCTGCTCCTTATCATCTTAGTGCATGTCCCCAACGAGGTCGGAGCACAAAGAGTTGGGTCTCGAGATTGTTTCTCTTGAGGAAAGAAGCTCTTGCACGCCCAAGAGACCTCCCATGGCAGGAGAAAAGAAAGATGACGAGACAGGATATCCTTTCAAACTATTGATTGAGGAATCCCTCATGCAACAGAGGAACAAGATGATGGATAGTTTCACGCAAATCCTTCGGTGGCTACCAATAGGCAACGCATCGTCTTCGAACGGAGGCGCCGCCCCCTTCAAGGTACAAATAAACTTCGATATTCCTATATTTGAAGGTCAAATAGATGCAGATGATGTAGACAAGTGGTTGAATCTACTAGAAGGGTGTTTTTTTGTCCATAACTTTTTGAATAAAGAAAATATTACTTTTGCGCTCCTTAAAGTCATTCTCCATGTCAAAGATTGGTGGGAAACATTCTGTGAGCAAAAGGAAACAGAGGAAACGTCATTATTTTTAGTCATGGCCACCTGGGAATCCTTCAGGGATGCTATTAAGGAACAATACTACCCTGTCGGAATTTATGACGACTTATATACCAAATGGACCACACTGCAGCAAGAAAGAGACCAAGTAGTGTAGTATTTCGCAAATATTTTCCATACCTTGCACACCAAGTTGGGTATCAAAGATTCATAGCGACATCTAGTGATCAAGTATAGCGGTGATTTGCATAGATACATCTAGACTGAAATGGAATTTCTAGAGATCTCATCCTTGGGCGCAACCTACTGATATGCCGTCAAAATTGAGCAGAAGCTCAAACAAAAGACGCGACAATTTGGGCCTGGGAACCCCTCACAACAAAAGCCAGGAAAGGGTGGCCCCAACCCATCAAACAAAGGACAGAGCAAAGGATATATAGTATCAGGACAACCAGTCCAATCTGTAAGCAAATAAGGACACCGGAAAGACAATGAAAGATACCGGGAAGTGGTGCGACTTCCATAAGATCCCTTGGAATAACACTGTTGACTGCCGCTCAAAGCAGTCGCTAGTGGCCGAAGTGAAAGCCTCTGAATCAAATGCAGATTATGACTCTGAGACAAAACTAGAAAGGGGAAGAAGGATCATTGACATGGAACCCAGTGCCACCGTTTCTACCACCAAGCTCCAGCCTGGTGAACCAGACGAGCCAGAAGAAGGAGAGCGCCTCTTCCATTCACAGATGTGGGTAAAAGGCACCTCACTGCACTTCATTGTTGATAGAAGTAGCCAGAAGAACCTCATCTCAACAGAGGTTGTCAAGCAGTTGGTCCTGCCAACAACGCCACACCCACAACCATACACCATTGGATGGCTCCGCTAAGGAAGCGATCTCCGCGTCAGCCAAAAGTGTCGACTGTCATACGTTATCAAGCCCTTCAAAGATGAGGTATTGTGTGATGTTGCTCCTCTCGAATTTTGTGATGTTCTTTTGGGAAAACCTTATTTATGGAAACGTCATGCTGTATATGAGTCTAGGTATCGTAGTGTTATTATTACTTTGAACAGGAAATTGTATAGGATACCTGAGGCAGTCCCACCTAGTGCTATTTCCTTGATCTCTGCTAAGAAATGTAGGAAGGTCATCTCTCATACGGGGAAGTTTGTATTCTTCGTGATTCGCTCTCAGAATAAGAAAAAGATCACAGCCACATCCAGGGTCTCTACGACTGAACTCTCCACACAATAGAAGCAAGTAGATAAGGTCATGGAAGAATACTCGGATATCTTCTCCTCACTTATAGGGGTACCTCTGCACTACCAGGTCAAGCACCCCATCGATTTGACCCCCGGCGCACCGCTACCCAATGGGCCAGTCTATCATCGCTCTTTGTTAGAGAATGAGGAGATCAAGTGACAGATCCAAGAACTTCTCCACAAGGGGCACATCTGCCCTAGCTCATCACCTGGCAGGAGCCCAATTGTGCTGGTAAAGAAGAAAGATGGAACCTGGCGACTATGTGTTGATTACCTGGCTCTAAATAAAATCATAGTCAGAAACTGGTACCTGATTCCCCGAATCAATGACCTCCTTGATCAACTCACAGGGTCCAAATACTTCAATAAGATTGATCTGAATTCTGGCTACCACTAGGTCCCGATAAAACAGACAGATGTATGGAAGACCGCCTTCAAGTCAAAGGAATGCCTTTTTGAATGGTTGGTCATGCCCTTTGGTTTGACAAAAGCTCCAACCACTTTAATGAGGATGATGGATGATATCCTATGACCATTCACCAATAATTTTGTAGTGGTGTATCTGGATGACATTCTAATTTACAACAAGACTTGGGTCGAACACTTGCAGCATATTCAACAGGTTCTGCACACCTTGCGATAACACAAGCTATACGCGAACTTGGAAAAATGCTCCTTCGGCATGGACAGGGTCCATTACCTGGGATACATCATTGATCAACATGGTGTACATGTGGATCCAACCAAGATCCAAGTCATCTGTGACTGGCCAGCCCCAACAACACTCACTGAGCTTCAGAGCTTCTTGGGCCTTGCCAATTTCTACTGCAGGTTCGTGTTGGATTTCTCCCATATTGCATGGGCCCTTAGCCAAATAAACATAGGTGGTGGTAAGGTGAAATTTTCATGGGGTCGGTCCCAACAAAAAGAGTTTGATGATTTGAAGCAATGCTTGTGCTCATCCCCAGTACTTTCACTACCAGTCCTGCAACATCCTTTTAAGATCGAGAAAAATTCTTTATACTATGCTGTGGGCATTGTTCTCACTTAGCACGGCCACCCCATGGCCTATCATAGTGAGACACTGTCAGATGTTGTCCGTAAGTACCATACTTACTACAAATAAATGTACTCCATTGTGTAAGCATGCCACCAGTGGAGACAATACAATCTTGGGAAGGAGACAGTCATCCACACTGATCATAAGCCACTACAGTTCATGCAGATGTAGGGAAAATTGCAGAATGACTGCCATCAAAAGTGGTCCACATACTTGCAGCAATTCCACCTCAACATCAAGTATAAAACATGAAGCACCAATCGTGTCGTTGATTTCATCAGTAGACCGCCAATCCCAGCACTCACCACGGTGCTAGACTCTTGCGGCCATGAGACATCTGGATGGCCCCAACTATATGAGACCGAACCTGACTTCGCCACCACCTACTAGATGTTGGGTGCAAACGCAGTTGTTAATAATTTCCATTTTCAGGATGGGTTGTTGTGTCGTTTGGGACATATTTGTGTTCCATTAAGTGAGCGAGCAAAGATAATCTGGGAAGCCCACTACAGTTGGGTGGCAGGACACTTCGGCATTGAAAAGACAGTGGCGATGCTACAAAAACATTTATACTGGCCAAAACTTCGACATGAGGTTAGCAAGTATATCAGGTCCTACACTACCTGTGCTATTGACAAACCAACCACTAAGAAACAGGGCCTGTACACCCCTCTTCCTACTCCTGACAGTCCATGGGAATCGATCTCAATGGACAACATGTCGGGCCTCCCGTCCACCAAGCAGGGAAATGACTGTGTTTTTCTGGTTGTTGATCGCTTTTCTAAGATGGGGATTCTGGTTGCCTACAAGAAGAACATCACAATAGAGGCCACTGCCAAGATCTTCTTTGAATGAGTCTGGGTACATTTTGGAATCCCACAAACCATTGTCTTAGATCATGATAGTCTATTTCTCAACACATTCTAGTCGATCCTTTGGTCACTGCTGGACACCAAGCTCACCAAATCCACGACCTTCCATCCCCAGACAGATGGTCAAACCGAGGTTGTAAATTGAATGATTGTGCATATCCTTTGCATGTATAATTCAAAGAACCCTCACACATGGGTTGAGAGCCTTCCCTATGTCTAGCATAGCTACAACCGATCCTTGCATAGCTCAACCGACCACAACCCCTTTCAAGTGGGGTTGGGATTCCAACCATTGGGACCCATAGATGTTGCACTTCCCCTTGCGGTCACCTCGACTGACTCATCTCCTGCTCCAACTGAAGCTGACAAAGCCACCTGGTTCATTGAGCAGATCCAACACATCCACCAACAGGTTCAGGATATCCTACAGAAAGTGCAATGACAAGTACAAACAACTCCATGATCAACATCGGGTGCCGCATAAGTTTCAAGTGGGAGAAAAAGTTTGGTTGCACTTGCAGAAAGAATGCCTTACAGAACCCCATCGGAAGATTCGCCCACTCCATTATGGGTTGTACACTATCACCAATTCCATGGGGGATAATTCTTTTGAGCTCAACATTCCTTCTTTCCTTGGTCTGCACCCAGTGTTCAACGTGGATCTCCTTCACCCTTATTTCCCACCATTATTGGACACCTCAGAAGTAGAAAAACAACTGACACCAACAGATCTCAACCCCGACTGCCTACAACAGGAATCCAATGATTATATTGTGGATAGACAGATCAAGGGAACTCGACAACAAAGGATCCAACTTTATCGATTCGTCAAAGAAGGGCAACTCCTGTACCAAGGCAAGTGGCTCACCCGGGGCCAAATTCAGCAGAAATTTTCTCATCTGATGGTGGACCTCAACGCAATGGAGACAATTGCTTCCTAATGAGGGATGATTGATTCATATGGATATAAGTGGCCATCCACCTTTTCCAACTGGCTCAAAACATTTTTTTGACAATTTTGGCAATTTATTATTTTTAGCAATTTTAACTTCCGGGGCCATTTTGAGGGCATAAATGAAGGTTTTTCAGGATAGAGCTCTTCAATGATATACAAAGGCATTATTGAGCCCCCAAAATTAATCTCCTCGATGATACCTTTCCGATGGGGTATCACATGCCTAAAACGAAGATCGTATGCAAAAGTTACGACCCCGGGAAGTTGATGTACTAACTTACCCAAACGGGGCCCACATGACTTTTGGCCCTTCATCTCCTAGGGTTAGGTTTTTGGATGTATAGGGTTTTTGGGATTCTTTCTTATTGTAAAAAGGCCTTCAAAGCCTCATTGTAACCTTCTTCTTGCGAATTTGTACTGCCGTCACATCTCTTCTCAGAGATAAGCCGCCACCGTTCCAGCAAGCTTGTTTCCGCTGCATTTTACAGTTTCAGCTCATGGATGATTTTAGGGGATAAATTTCGCTCGTGGGATAATTTTCCATGGTTTTTCCCAAAATAAGATTCATTATTCTAAAAATTATTCGCCCAAATTCTAAAGGATAAAATTATTTTACTTTAAAAATCGCCAAAAAATTATACAAACTATATAAAATCCTTAGACATTTGAATAATTTTACAAAAATATCGCCAAACATTTTATAGTTGGAATATGAAGGATTAGTAAGATTCGCCAAGGTTTCTACATTTTAAAATAAATTTCCATCCTTTAAATCATCCCTGTTTCAACTTTTTTCGTTATTGAATAGAAAACTAGTTTTATTGTATCTTTGTTATTTTGTGTTAGGCTCCTGTTAATAATCTGTATTCATTTTGTTTTTCTCATAAAATCCGGATCACTACGAGATGGACCAACATAAGCATTGGGAGGAATTCTTTCCACTGGTAGAATTCACATATAACAACAATTATGAAAGCACCATTAATATGGCGCCTTTCGAGTTTCTTTACGGGCGACCGTGTTAGATGCCTTTGAGTTGGGATTGGATTGAGGATAGGGTCCTGGTGGGACCAAAAGTGATCCAAGAAATGGAATATCAAATGAAAACAATAATATAAAGGATCAAGGAAGCACAGGATCGACATAAGAGTTATGTCGATGCGCATCGTGTCGACCATAGTTATGAAGTTGGCGATCATGTCTTCTTGCGGGTGAAACTGCATAAGAGTTAGATCAAGTTTGGAAGGGGTGATAAACTCTATCCTAGGTTCGTGGGACCTTTCAAGATTGTGGAAAGGAAGGGGCCCGTGGCCTATTGACTAGCCTTGCTTGATTCTTTGAGGCCTATGGACAATGCCTTTCACGTCTCTGTTTTGAGACATTATGTTAGTGATCCTACTCATGTTGTTGACATGAGTTCCTTGCAGGATCAGACAAGGGTGCGCTCAAGGAAGAGCCAATCCGTATCCTTAAACATTTCATTTGACATCTATGACATCAAACAATATATTAGGTCAAGGTCCAGTGGGACAACTATAGTCCGCACTCGACGACATGGGAGGATGCATATGATATGCGTCAACAATTTCCATTGTTTTTTGATAGATAGACTTATGATACTATGATACACTTTATTTCAACACTTATATACTGTGAAACTTTAGGATGAAGTTTAGACCAAGAGGGGGTGTATGTAACATCCCACTCTTGTGTGCACTGAGAAAACTTATTCTTTGAGGACACTTGCTTGCAAGTGATCCGGGTTATTATACTATTGGTCATTTTGATTATGATTATGAGATATAATGGATTTGATGATATGTTATTTGGTTGTATTTACATAGACAAGTGCTATTGACTGGGTTCTCCTGAGTGTGCAGGAATATGGACATTGAGGATGCAGAGGCATCGATAAAACCCCTTGGACTCTGGATTGAGTAAGGGAGTGGACATTTGGGGTTTGAATGTTGTTGATGTGACATATGTAAATATGATTAGATGTTATGATGATTGACTATTATTGCTGACATGCTTCGTTGATGGATGCAGGCTGACGATTTCTTGCCGACCAGAATCACATGTGGAGTAGAGGGGTCACGCATGACAACTAGAGACTTTGAGGGATAGGTTTGGCAGCAGCCCTACCACATATTACTAGCACTCTCACCATGGCTCAAACTATAGGTTAACAATTACCTAGTTTGAGAATACCCACGATGTTGTGAGGTCAGAATGTGACAGTCGCTCACGATGATTCTAAGGGGAACGCAATAAGGCATGGGCATTATTCCTTAGAGGTCCTTAGTCTCCCACACAATAACCCGACAGATTAATGACTCTAGGGGTTTGACATCTACCAAATTCAGTCAAGAGGCGAGTGGCACCCTTGGAGCACATACTGCGTCCTGAAGGGCATGTCACGCAAGGAAAATAGAAAGAGGTGAGTGGCACCCTTGGAGCA
This sequence comes from Picea glauca, assembly GCA_000966675.3. Lineage (NCBI taxonomy): Eukaryota > Viridiplantae > Streptophyta > Pinopsida > Pinales > Pinaceae > Picea > Picea glauca. The sequence continues at coordinate 241,793 of JZKD02S1657686.1, forward strand.
CATAGTGCATCTTGAAGGGAATGTCATGATTTTAATGGGTAAGTGAATAAAGCTAGTCGACCTTAAAATGAATGATGTGATAAGTAAGGTTTAAAAACATTTTTCCCTAAAAAACAAATGTTGCCCAACCTAGTGAAATTAAAACCTAACTCTAAGTAGAACATGTGGTAAAAAAATAAAATAATAAATAAACATGTAACAAGAAGGGGGTAAGAAATTCAAACTTATTTATTAAAGTCAAAATTATAATGGAGGATTAAATTTTTAAAAAGGGGTAATGGTTTTTTTTTTTTATCTACACTTTCTAAATTAATTTTTAATTAAAAAGGAAAAGGGGTAAATGGTTGTTTTATCTACACTTGCGAAATTAATTTTTAATTAAAAAGGAAAAAGGGTAAATGGTTGTTTTATCTACACTTGCTAAATTGATTTTTAGTTAAAAAGGAAAAACGAGGAAGCTTAAAAGAAATAGAAAACTTAATGAAAAGGGGAAACGTAAAGAAAAAACTGAATGTCTAACTTAGTGAGGAATATTGCCTTTGGAACTTTATAATTATGAACTTAACTAGGAATTAAGTAAGCCGTAAGTCATTTAAGATTTGTACGGGAATATTGGGACACCGAGGAGCGTTTTTAGGAATTCTTTTAGGTGGGTGAGTGTTAAGAACCAAATAACTGAATACAAAAGCACCACAATAGATATAGAAGAACAATATGAAAAATCTCTTTTATTACTATCAAACCCTTAAGGTAGGGCAACGCCATACAATGGATCCTATTATGGAAGGGATCCTCTATTGTTCACTTGCATCTTCGAGGGGGCATCCTCCTATTGAGCTAAAACTCACAATACAATAATTCTCTTCATATCCCATTGCATTTCTTGAACCTCTTTATATAGTGCTACCATCACCTAAGAACATTCTAGAGGAAAAATCTTCTAGAAGTAGAACCTTCTAAGAAGTCCTCTTACATTTATTATATCTAACTACCCATTTATTATATATAACTACCATAGTGGGCCTTATTTAATAATATAGTGGACCTATTCCATCTTACATTGAATGACCTCCACTATTATCACTATGGGCCCTCTGGGCCCCCACTACTACCTCTCTAGCTACCTAACATTCCATCCCCCTTATGAAAGTGTTGTCCTCAACGCTTGATGTACAACCATATACGAGGGTCCCATGGATAATTGTGGACCATAATGTTGAAGAAGACTGGAGAACCAAGGTCCCATGTAGAAAGGAAAGCCACCATGCTGAAGTAATCCAACCACCATTATAAGCCCGGGTCCCATGTCCAAGTGCTCATGTGAACTCCCTGTGGAATAGTTTTGAACCCAATAATGAACTCAAAATGATGCTCCAAAGACTGAGACCTGTCATATGGATCCAAATAAGAAGATCCATACACATAGTGGGAAAGGGTCGTAGTAGAATTTGGAAGGAATAATACCATTGTAGAATATGTAGGATGGACACTGGTAATAATCACTGGCTTTCAATTTGTCACAATGAGGCTCTCTACATAAGGCGAATTAGAGTCATCAAATAAACTATGAAAGTGGTTGTTATCCTAGAAATGACAACTATCCATATACCAATCATCACAATCAGCATCAAAATCATACCAAGAATATATTTCTTGATTATATTCGGCCCTGATGTCCTCCATAAGAAATCTCTCCTGCATGTTATCCAATGAATCTTGAATACTACGAAAACTATCATTGAGGCCATCTGCAAGGTCATGCAATCTAGCATCCAATGTGTCATACAATTGATATTTGAATTCTTCAATAATTTGTAGAATTTATTTGAGGGTTTGAGAGGAAATATCCATCTGATCACCCCTATGAACTCTTCGGTCCTGCATCCGTCATGAAAAAACCCAAAAAATAGAACAACAAGTTACGACATAAAATCGCGGTTTTTTCTGGAAAACCCTAAAAAAATGTTGAATTTAGAATGATCATAACTTCACTTCCCAGACTCCATTTCAGCTTATTTGTTTTTTAAAATTGGGTGAAATTGTGATGAGAACTCATATCTGTAATTTTTTTGGATAAATTTGGACTGCAACTGCTACAGAAATAAAAAAACATTGCACCACCGTCCGTGGAAAAAACCCTAAAAAATTGTAGATATTAAAACTTTAATATCTTGACTTCTCGGGCTCCGTTTCTGACGATTTGTTTTTTCAACTTGGGTGTTTTTATGAGAAAAATTCAGATATACAACATGTTTTTGCAAATTTTGCACAAAACGATACCAAAAATTTCTGGAATGTCACAACCCTTTTTGTTTTCTCCGAAAAAAAATATTTCTGCAAAAATAAAAATTATTTGTCCACAATGTCTGCCAAGGAAAGTTCTCTGATACCACTTGTTAAGAACCAAATAACTAAATACAAAAGAACCAAAATATATATATAAGAAAAATATGAAAAATCTATTTTATTACTATCAAACCCTTAAGGTAGGGAAACACCATACAATGGATCCTGTTATGGAAGGGATCCTCTCCTGTTCACTTGCCTCTTCGATGGGGCATTCTCCTATTGAGCTACAACTCACAATAAAATAATTCTCTTCATATCTTATTACATTGCTTGAACCTCTTTATATAGTGCTACCATCACCTAAGAACATTCTAGAGGAGAAATCTTCTAAAAGTAGAACCTTCTAAGAAGTCCTCTTACATTTATTATATCTAACTACCCATTTATTATATCTAACTACCATAGTGGGCCTTATTTAATAATATAGTGGACCTAGTCCACCTTACATTGAATGAACTCCACTATTATCACTATGGGCCCTATGGGCCCCCACTACTACCTCTCTAGCTACTTAATAGTGAGGGAAATAGGAATATTTAATTAATAAATAAAATTGATTTTCTGGTGCAACTAGGGGATGGGTGACATGTGTATGGGGGAGGTTTTTCCTAATTAAATTGATGAAAAAGAAATTTAATGATAATTTGGGAAACTAATTACTTAAATACTCTATAAAAAAAATGGAGGAGCAGTATGGATATTATATTTTTGCATAACGTTACGCTGCTGAAATTTTAGCTTGACCAAACTTTCTCTTATAGGTGTTGGGATACCCAGCTCGAGTAACGAGTGGTAGCTCGATCTTGCGAGGCGTGATGGGTGCTATAATTATATGGTATTGTGTGCATGGCCCCTTTGTGGCTTGGGGGGATCAAGGGGAAGAAGAGTACCCCTAGCGTTAGCTAGGAGGTACCGGTGAGGTCACATTAGTTGGAAAGCAGGAGATGGACAAAGCGCACACGGGACAACGATTCAGAGCTTTCGCATTTGGCTACGATACACGTGTATATTTGTATTGAATGGTAGTTTAAATATTGTTCCTGTGCCTTTAGCAATGTACTTCTACTGTGTTAAATATTATGTTTTATTCAGCGTAACACTATCAAGAGATTTCAATTTATCTTCAACAATTTCTCTTGATGACCCCAACGTGTTATAATCAAGAACTTAAAGTCATCCCAGACTTATGCTCGCTATTTTTGAATTGAATTCTCATGGCGAACCCAAACTATGATTGCAATGACTTCTTTGCATTTTTTTTATTGATTAATACGAAGAAAAAATATGTTTTTATCTTTTGTCCCTTATCCCTCAAGTTATTAGTTCGTACCTGAGTAGTCGGCCAGGATCTGAATCGACGGTTGTCACTTAAGTGTTTAAAGACTTATAGATTCAAAATGCCATGCTTTCCTGTGCATGGATAATAAGTTAAGGATAAATTTTGCCCCATTATCTATCCCTTACTTATCTCTGTATTTTTCTCTTATGATTAAACTCTGATTAAGCTCTGCGTCTTGATTGATTAAACTCTGATTACACTCTACGTTTTAACTGTTTAAACTCTGATAAATCTCTTCTCTTGAATAGTAAATGTCTATGTTTTCTTGTGATTGATTATATTTATGTTTTTTGGTGATTGATTACATTTATGTTTTTTGGTGATTGATTACTTCTGCGTTTTCTTGTGATCAATTATCTCTAAATTTTCTTGGAGTATTTTCTCAGCCTTCACACCACTAAATTCTGGGCGATTTACCCAGCCTTTACACAACAGTAACACCATGATTTTTGTGGCACATTACCCAACATTCACACCACTAATTTTGTGGCACATTACACAACAATCACACTAACATTTTCGTGGCACATTACACAACAATCACACTAAGATTTTCATGGCGCATTACACAACAATCACACTAAGATTTGCGTGGCACATTACATAGAAATCACACTAATATTTCATGGCACATCACACAATGTTCACACTATGATTTTCGTGGAATGTAAAGAGCGAGATCTCATCTATGAATGTTGGTACACAACAATATATTTACCCATGAATTTCATTGTTGATACCTACGTTTTTAATGTTTTTGACGACGAATAGAAATGGACAAAAATATTATTAATCGACAAAGATATCATTGTTGACTTAGATTTATTAATGGACAATAATATTGATTGATTGACAACAAATATAATTGATTAATTCCTTTATATAGACAATGGATTATATGGACAATGAAATTTTTAGATAGCGAATTTATTTGTTGTTTAGACAACGACTTTATCGTTTTACACAACGATGTCTACACAACGATTTCCCATAAATGATTTTTTTGACAACCATTATTGTTTGATTGATAGCATATTTTGTTGACAACCATTATTAATAGATAGCAATATTTGTTGACGTCGATAGCATATTGATCGACAACATATTTTGTTGAAAACCATTATTATTTGATTGATAGCATATTTTGTGGACAACGATACCATATTGATGTAACAACGTTATTGATGTAACAACGATATTTACAAGCGATATTTAACAATGTTTTACAATATTATTATAGCATTTTACAATATTGTTATAACGATATTTACAATATTTAATTACAATATTTAGTTACAATAATTAGTTACAATATTTACAATATTGTTATAGAAATATTTAACAATGTTTTACAATATTTACCATGAAAAATATTGATATAACAACGATATTTAACAACATTTTACATTTAGTTACCATGAACTAACTATTTTGATTATAATTATTTTTAATATGTACAGATTGAGGTAGTCAAGGCGTCACCATGGAATAACTAGTACATATTAGAGAATATACTTCTTACTATGCGAACATAGCGTAATTCATCATTACATTCCTCATTACACTAGTATTAGTATTGATTATGTTAAGCGCGTATACTATTTCTCTTTTTCAATGCAAACAAAAAAATCAAGTAGTTATCCCATAAATGGTAAAGAAGGATCAATTTAAAGAACATATGACTTATGTGGATTTAAGAATTTAATGTGATGTATGATTGTTATAGTAGTCCTATTTCCTTTGTGTCTTGTTGACTTGTCGATTGGGTGCTTCGGTTTAGTCTTCATGTATTTTGACAGTTAATTCGGTTTCCTAGCGCGTTGGATTTTTCCTTGGGTTATTGCTCTAGATATGTTATGTTGCGTCTTGGTTACTGTCTCGCCTATCACCTTGTTACGACATGATTCCTGATGAGGGGATCATTGCACGCCCTGATGGATATACATGAATGATAACCTGGTTAGAGTCTTATGCTTCCCGATGTGGGTGTATTGTTCATTGTAATTGATGTTGGTACTTGGTTCTGTAACTCCTTAATGAAGTTGGTTTTGTGCGCCGTAGAGGTTTCTAGTTACTGGTCGTCGAAGCCAATGTGTTGGGTTGTTGATGCTTTCCTTTAGCTTGTAGGCGTTTTCTTGATTGTGTCAGGCGGGTAGATATTTTTATCTGTCTATTGATTATCTCATGTTTCATTCGGTTGTATGATGTGCTAGTACATTGGGTCGTTTTTGTCTATTTCCTAAATGTGTAAGTTGTGTTCGTCGTCAAGTTGTGTTGATTAATTGTTGTCGTCGATTGCCTTCCTGCTTAAAACAAAAAAAAAAAATTGCACTGTCTTTGCATCGCATGTATTCTTAATGATTGGGGTCATTACAATAGCACCTGATTCAATTTTATATTGGATTTGTAAAGACAAAAGTCTTCTCATAATGTCTCTAACTAGTGGTGGCCGAGGCTTGGAAGGCTGGCTCAAGATCACAACTGTGGATCAAGACAAATGAAATATTCAGTTGTTGGGATAGTATCTTTCTCCCTGAGGGTCTTGTGACCTACTTCCATGAGATTGGTCTTTGCATGCTCAATAGAATCAATGATTATGCTAGTTAAAGTTTTTGGAACAAGGGCTGGAACTTAGTATATCTTTTGTCTATAGATGCCAATTGGAACTAGTACTGGACCTAATTCATGACAAAGATAAGAAAGTTTCATGTCAAGTTAATAGAAGTAGAGGACAATCTTTTATAGTATTTCAACAAATTGGGGGGTCTCTACTCATAAAAATTTGGTTACCATGCCTTGATGATTAAGGCTGACAATGTCATTCAATGGTGCTATAAGAAATTATGGAAGCTTAGGGGCCACTAAAAACTATTATATTTTTTTGGCTAGTTCTTAAAGAATGTGTTCTAACCAGGGATGAAATGCAGCTTAGGTGTAAGCAGTGGATAGGTTTATGTTATTCATGTAAGCATTTTGATGAATCTAACTTTTATTTATTAATGGAATGATCATATACTTGCCAGGTCTAGTTGGATATTGAACAAGAGACATGGTTGGTTCATTTATGGGAAAAATTTCTTTGACAAACATTTTGGTGAGTTTTTCACTTGTCCTTTTCTAAATGAGTTTATATTCCTTCCAATATTGATCGCATGGGGTATATCACTGGCTCGGAATGCATGTATTTTCAAAGACAATTTTTTCCCTCTTTTAAGGTATCAAAACAAGATTTTCCCATGTTCTCATGTTAAAAGGTTTCTCCAAAATTGAAAAAGTGTCAAGAGGTTGGCGCAGTAGAAATAAAAAAACATATGGCATGAGGATTTTTTGATGGTACATGTTAAGGCTCAGGCATATCTTGTGGCCTATCCTTCATTATTCTTCTTTTAGAAAACCATTTTGTTATTGGAGAAGCGAATCTGGGTTCATGTATGAATAATAAAGGTGAATTGAATGCATTGTATGCACTTCTCAAGTGTGTAGTGAATAGAAATGAGTATGAGCTATAGTTTTTTGGTGACTCTAAATTGACTATAGATTGGATGAAGGAGGAAATTCAATTTGAAAATATAGATCTTTAGAAAATTGGTCAATAGTTGAAAACTATCTTTGCTATCTTTTGTCAGCTTAGTTTTATGGATGTTCTTAGGGAACTTAATACTTTTGCTTATTCATTGTCCAAAGAAGATTCAATTGTGGATTAAAATCAATCGGTTTTGAAGGAATTATCTGATGGTGAGTTGATCTCCAAAAGCATGGTGTTTTTACTGAAATGTAAATATCTCTATATCTTTTATATATGTTGTCTAATTTTATTTCTTACAGTTTGGAACATAGGCTCAAAGCCTTGGAATGTAGTTGCTAGATGATAGTATTTTTTGTTTTTCCTTACTAGGCAAAGGAGTTTGATATCCTTTACGATTGGTTGTTGATAACTTCATAAGCAAGCATAATGATTATTTTTCTGTAAGTGCTTGTGTGCCAAAGGATTGTACCTTGTTTTTCTCTAGAATTGAACTTATGTTTTTTTTTTCTAGAAAAAAAATGTATTCTATCCCTTATTTTAAAAATCACCCAAATATATTATCTCCTTGAAAAACTCAAAATCTTCTTTTATTTTGTTTCAAAGAAATTATCAATCTTTTTCAATATTCAATAAGATAAAAGTGTGCAAGAATGCTTACATTCAAGTCCTAAGGCCAATTTTTTTTGAAATATCAACTAAGTACATCCATTTTGTATATTCCCTCCAAAGTGGTATCCTCCAATAATTTTCATATTCCCTCCAAGGTGGAATCCTCAAATATAAATTAGATACTATTATTTCTTTCAAAAAGTATACAATGTTACACCATTCGAACTGGAGAAAGAGTTCTTCCACTAATACTAAAATGTGAAATAGATAAAAGAATTTATAGATATTTCCCACCTTAAACCTCACCAATCTCATAGAGTTGGGCCAAGACACCATGTTCTTAAGTCTTAAGAAGAATTGAGAATATTAGTGCCTCCCATGATACCATGATCTCATAGTATTGACTATAGATGGGGAAGTGTTGTCTAAAAAAGAAGCACCTAATTTTAATTGAAGATACTTCCTAGAACCTACCTAAGAGAGATCACCTCTTTTTGGACTTTATCACGTGAGGGACCTAACATTGGAGAAGTATATGATAATATATTTGAAGAAAAATTAATTTTATAGGTCTCACCCTCCTCCAACTTATCTTTCAATCAATATGTCTTCCAGAAAAAGGAATCTAACTAAGTCTTATCCTTGAGAGAAGAGGAAAAACCTCATGGAACCAGATCATTTACATGAATGGATGAGAATACATGATTTCATATTGACGTAATAGGAGAAAAATTATACTTCAAAATATATTTTGTAGGTTGCACTAGCTCGAGAAATATAGCCTCTGTATCTTTGCTAGCCATGAGGGGAAAATAATAAATATCCTCCAAGTGTTGGGAGAATACACACACTATTTCATTGACAGGAGAATTGATGCCCATATATAATATTTCCACTCTTTCTTCTATTTTATTTATTACTTGAGTTACTTATATGTTGCCAACATTCAAGTGTTCCCTTGAGATTACTCCCCCATAAGAATATTTCTCAATATTTGTCATATCACCAGTTTGTGGACAATGTACAACAAAATAAGGGATAATATTTTGTTATGGAATGGATCATCCTATAAGTTTTCATCTATATTATTACTTTTTGGGTGGAAAATTTGGAGGAATTGGCTTGCAGGGCCCAACTCCATTTTGAGGCATCAAACATAAATTTGGGGGTCAAAACTTTTTGATCTTAGCTCAAAACCCTTTGAAACTATCCTACACATCGAGACCTTTCCAATGGCGAAAACATCTCCTCAACCAGAGCTCATATGTGAAATTTATGCCTCCTGTAAGTTAACCTACTTTGTTTACCACCATGGTATAAGTGGATGTCACATCGGCCCCCAATAATAAAACATGTGGGGCTAGCCATGTGTCGATTTTCAAGAAAAAATTTATCACTAATTAAGGGTTGATGATGTCAAAACACTAACCCTAGATGTCTATAGGGATATGGTAAACACCAGACCACTAGGAGGAGAAGGGGTTCCATTATTTTGTATTGTACTTGTTCCATAGTTGAGAAAATAATACGAGTAGAATTTGAGAGCATAAAGGGGTAGGAAGACGAGTCTATAGTATCCATTTAAGCCACAAATTCATAGAGAAATCCATAGTGAGTGTCCACCTTCTTTGTACCTACATTTCATTATTGAATAAAAGAGAGAAAAGCATAGGCCTCACCTTCTAGATGGATTTTCTCCTCTAATGGGTTTCCCAGGATACATATTGTGTTCATTTGTGTGGATGGTGTGTTATCTTGCTTAGTATTTAATTTTTTCATTAATTTGAGCATTAATATGGTGATTACGAATTTGATATCTAAGGAAAATAAACCTATATAATAAAATATTTTAGTATAATACAATATCTGTTGTGATGAACTATTCTAGTGGAATATCCATGGTAGTTTGCATATCATAATTTTTACCATTTGATCATTGACATGACTAATAATATCCCCATACCCCAAAACATCCCTTTACTTTAGATCCAATTTTGGATCTCGTCATGGGATGAAGAGTCATATTCCTTCAAACCGACACTTTTCTCTCTATATAACATTTCCTTCTTACCATACTAACCATCCTTAAATATAGAGGATTCCATACAATTTTGAATTGATACAAACTTAAATGGGGAACAAGTATAAAACAAAAGACCATGTTTTTTCAACTAGGAGAATATATTTAGGGGGGTACATATGAAAGGGGATATCTAAGAAAGGAACGATATGTTTTAAGGTATAGTAATAGTGACTAATTTATCTCTTTTTTCCAATGTTATCCCACTTGGATATTAATAACCATCCCTACGATAGTAGCCACATTGTAATGGGATGTTTCATTGTCCAATATTTATCTCTAGCTATGAATTACCCACTCAAAGACAATATCCTCTAGAAAACCCATTAAGATCAAGTCTAGGATATAAAGGATGAAATGAGTTTCTTCCTTGGCTAGGTTTTCTAATGGCTCAAATTGAATAGATCCCAACTTGATCCCAAAAAATTCTAGGATATTTTGGTTGTAGAGGTGAATCAAAAATTGAGGCAAACACACCCACAAGAGAAGTTCACAATAGTCCATCAAAACTCTTAGGGCCAATTCTTTTGCATTGTTCACAATCCATTCCATCAAAAAAAGAATATTTATTGATCTAGACAACTTGATGCACTTCTTCCATCCCTTACAAACCCTAGTTCCTAAACCTGCCTTATTACCTCCCTCTATCTGTATGTCCTCCATGCTTTATTCCCTCTATGATTATCACTTACCAACTAGTCGATTGGATAAGTTATTTAGATGGATATTGCTTAAACGTTGACACTATTTGTTGTAAATTTATTGTTTTTTTTTATAGATTTAAAGAAAATCTATCAATTAAATACATTTTTACTAACTTTATTTGAATATTAAATTAGTTCCTCAATAAAAATACGATAGTTTAACCAAATTGTTTCATTAACTATAGTGAGATTCAACTTTTAACACTCATACTATAGAGAACCACCAAATAATGTTTCATATGTCAATCAAGGCACACATAGGTAAATCAAATATCTCACTAGTAATGGGGGATGACATGGCTACCACTCATACCATATGTGTGAGTAAATTAGGGTTAGGGTTTTTACTTCCTTTTTCCTAAATTACTTATCAAGTGATTTGGTGGTTCAACACACACATATGTAAATCAAATATCTCACTAGTAAGTGCCAACGAAGATAAAAATTTGCTTAGATCCAGTAAGAAATATGTGTTACTTTTCTTAAGACATAATCAGATAGGTGATGAATAGGTAATGGTAAAGGTATCCCTAGAGGGGTGCATTAAAAATTATAAACAACAGTTAGAGGAGTTGTTTCAAGAATACATAAGAGTGTTCCAGGAGCCCAAAATATTGTCGCCTAAGAGGAAAGTGGAGAATGAGATATAGTTGTTTCCTAACTCCCCATTACCAGATATTGGGATGTGTAGATATTATGTTATGGAAGTGAATGAAGTGAAGAAACAGTTCTAACATTTGCTAGGGTAAGGAGTGATTGGACAAAGAACTTCACCTTGTGGGTCAACTATTGTTGGAGCAGGCATGTTTGGAGGATAGCGCAACAAGGGAAGCAGAACAACGTGCCACATTTTGAGGAAAAGAAGTGCACACAACAGGATCTGCGGAAATCCGACGAAAAAATGAACAAACCTAAACTAGTTAGGGTTAGGTTTTTGGGATAGATTGTAAGGGTTTTGTAACCCACTTTTGTAATATAAATAAAGGGTATAAGGGATATTAGAGAGTCATAAATAATAATGATAATCATATATTGATCGATAATAGTATCTTATTTGTTTTGGAGAACCTTTTTGGATTTTTTTTTAGTTGGATTTTGTTTTGAGAGATGTAGATCTTGGATGAGGCCGAAGTGGTTGAGGACCAGGTTGCAAGCTGTGGAGCTTGGTGTGATCCTATTTTTCCTCACTACTCCTTACTATGACATAATGTGTGCAACACTTTTTTGATGAATAATAATAAAGAAACATAAGATCTTTGTGGGCGTAGCCCCGGGGGAGGGGGGGGGGTGAACCACGGTAAAACCATGTGTTCAGTGCATGTTGATGTGTTATTAATTCTACACTTATTATTGAATGGTGTTGTTGGGAAAAACACCCTACGGACTAGCAAATAGAGTTCAGACTTTGCATGCAGATATGACCGAATAGAAATTACTTTCTACCTTCATCCCTAGATTTAAATCCCCTTTT
>JZKD02S1657686.1:255258-297994 GCA_000966675.3 Picea glauca
ACACCATAATGCAACCAGGACCTACCTAGGGCATCCATGTTCTGGTAAGCTCTACCGCCAAGTTGCGACACTTCTAAAGAAGATATGATGGTTCTGTGTCACAACCTGATGGGATAGATCCTATAGCAGAGGAAAAAGACAACAAGACGCAAAAGTCAGGGTAGTAACCTAACCTATATGCTCAAGTTGATTCTTGGAAAAAATTTCATGGACCGTCAAAATTTTCTCAAAAATCAAAAAAAGTGTCCCAATACCCGATCAAATCCCTCCCATATAACTCTTGAATCACTCTAAATGGTTTTTGGTATAAAGAAACTGATAAGGGAGGCCAAAAAAGTGACAAAAAGAGGCCAAAAAGTCTATAAATAGAAGTTGGCATCTCATTATCACCATTGCTGATTTGGAAATTGACTCTGAAGCCAAAAGACCCCCTTTGCTAAAAATGGTGATTCCATGAGCTACAGTGGACGAAACGAACTTCTACTTGGACCAAGTAAGTACAAACTCCCATACATAGCTATTCAATTCTTCAATTTTGCATTTGCTTTCATTTTTTGGGTGGGCATCGACCTTTAAAAGGTCGGCCCTAGGTACACGTGGGCTGTCTTTGGAAAGGCCATGTGTACACTCAGGCAGAGGAAAGGTTGCTCGCGTGTACACATGACTATCACCTCTATAGCTCACATGGACCCCCCTTTTATAGCAAAAAAAGAACTAAAGGGAAAGCACTGACCCTCCTGAACTTTTTTGTGTTGGCAGGATGTATGTCCAGTGGAGGGAAAGGGAGCATGAAGAAATTAGCGAGTTGATTGCGGGAGATCCGAATGTCGTGGCCGTGTTGATGCAATGTGGTTTACTTAAGTTCTTCTTGTGTCCGTTTATGCGAGTGCAACCAATGCTATTGAATGCCTTGATTGACTAGTGGCACCCTGATGCAAAGGCCTTCATGCTAGAGGGGAAATCACTGGTGCCCACCACCGAGGATATCTATTTTTTGACTGGCCTCTCAAGGAGAGGGGAACCAATCAATTTCAAGACGTTTCCTGCGGGGCCACATAACATAGCGGAATTGATAGCTGAGCACTGTGAGGATGGGACTAACCGTGTGAGCTCCCAGGTGCCCATCAGTAAGATCACTAACCTATCACTGTAGGCAATATTATTACTGATTGGGCGGATTACTGGTTCAACATCCTTGCATCAGGCATCTTGCACACAGATGAACTGTGCTATCCAGTGCTTGAATGCACAAATTTTTGACTGGAGTACCACACTGCTCGAGTGCATGAAGAGGCAATTGACATATTGCCGACAGTGGACACAGAGGAACTTCGGGTTCAGGATGATTTTGTGTTCATTCTTCTTTGAGAGAGTTCTGATCTTTAGTCATCGGGAAGTGGTACAAGGACATCAGGCCTCTTTCCTTGCAGTATGTATATGGGCATTATTACTTCTGCGACAGGGTGGTGGAAGGACCAATGAGTCCTTCAATGATGAATTCTTTGCGTGGTTGTCATGGCAGATCCTTGTGATCGAGGATTACCCATAAGCAGGGATAGACTTTTCTAGAGATCCTGAGATACCCATGCCTCCTGGTGAGGAGTGAGGGGAGATGGGTAAGTCTCCACCTTTGTAGTTTTTTTTTTTTGCATATGTAATTTTGATGTCATTGTTGTTATATATATCATTTTTTTATATGCCAGATTATTTGATGGGTATACGTTTGTTGCATGTATATGTGGGACCCGTGCAACCTGTCGTTTATGCACAGAACAAGCATCGTCCTCGGCCATAAGCCACACCTTCCGCCGGGGGACTAGCAGTAGCAGGGAACCTCCCAACCGGGGAGGCTGAGAGGGTCCTTAGACGAGTGGAGTGGAACTTCACTGCACTCACTCGCACAGTCCCGATGGCAGAGATAGATGACCTACCGCCATCCATGCAGCCTCATGTAGTGGGGGCACCTCAGACGTGGGTCCAATTGTTTAGGCGTTTAGCCCATGCTGTGGACTATTATAACAGGGCCCATAGGCCCTGAACCTATTTAGACTTTTTACGTGCCACGAGCACTAGTTGTATATATTTTTTTGAGGGCATAAGCCCTGTGACTTATTATTAGTCCCATTTTTTAGGCGCTTGCATCCATCTATGTACTCTGGTTATTTTATGATGTTATATATGGTTTTTTGATCTTTTGTGTCTTATGGATCATGTGTGAAAAAATGTATTTACATGCTTATGTCAATTTTCTTTCATATGTGTGCAAGATGCCAATCTAAAATTTGATTGGCTAGTGTATTTGTAATTTGGTTTAATCTCGTAGGAACATGAAAATATGTAATATAATCAAAGTTTCATTCTAAGAGACGTACCCTAAGGAATCGTCAGTGTAAAGTTGGATCATGAACCCAGTATACTCTATTTAGCTATGACACAACCAGTTGAGTGTCGAGATAGACCCGGATATGAGAGATACCAAATGACAAGGCATCATGAAGCAACTCAATAACTGCACTATACTCGACAACATTATTTGTGGTGTCACCTAAGCATATACCTCTGGAAGATAACAACTGGCCCTGAGGTGTAAAGATTACCCAAGTTGCAGAGGCAAGCCTCTGAGTGTGCCAACTAGCACCATCTTCATACCCAACGAACACCTCGGAATCACTTGACATCTACCATATTGACAAAAGATAACATCAATGACACGTCCATAACACTTAAAAGAAATTAAAAAGTAATAGTACAAAGACTATACATATGTTACAAAAAGTTACCCACAGTAACCTACCTATGAGTAATACTTATTGAGGTAGAGCCCATTTCTAGGCTCCGCCAAATCATTCCCTTCAAAATCAACCAAATGATAAGTGCCCTTTTTTAATACCTCTTTTATGATGAAGGGTCCAAACCACATGGGTTTGAATTTTCCTGCCCCAGGGGGTCCTTATCTTGGTCATAGACCAAGACAAGGTCGCCTTCAAAGAAAATTTGAGGACGAATGGACCTATCATACTGACACTTGACCTTATGTTTGTGAGCCTCGTTTTCCAGGGCCACATCATGACGTTGCTCATTGAGCTGCTCAAGGTGTCCTAACCGTTCTTCAAGTCAAAAATTGTCTAGAAATAATTGTACTGCCAATTTTAGAGATGGGATCTGACATTCGATGGGCAAGACTGCCTCCATCCTGTAAACGAGTTGAAAAGGTGAGAAACTGGTTGCAGTCTTAAGAGATGTTCGGTAAGCCCATAATGCTGA
Organism: Picea glauca; assembly: GCA_000966675.3. Taxonomy (NCBI): domain Eukaryota; kingdom Viridiplantae; phylum Streptophyta; class Pinopsida; order Pinales; family Pinaceae; genus Picea; species Picea glauca. Next base: position 258,523 of record JZKD02S1657686.1, read on the forward strand.
GTATAACATCAAATGCCAATTTGACTTGGCTAAGTTGGTAGTTCGCTATAGAATAGTCTTAAGAGTTTTGTTTGCAGCCTCTACCTACCCATTGGCTTGGGGGTAGTAAGGTGATGAATGCTCTTGCCGTAACCCAAGATTTGATGTTAATTCGGTCATCATTTGGTTCTRAAAGTGACTGCCATGGTCAGTGACAATCTCTCTCAGGATGCCGAACCTTGCTATAATCTGGTTGAATAAAAAGAGAGTTGCAGTCTCTCCATCATCTTTAAACGTTGGCATAGCTTCGACCCACTTAGTGAAGTAGTCTACAGCTACAATGATATAGCGATGCCCCCTTGCTGATGGGGGGTTGCAAGTAGTGTAATCAATCCCCCACTTAGTGAAGGGACCAACTGTGATGACAGGAAACATAGGAGCTGTATGTGCCCTCATCTTCCTAGAGAAGATTTGACACAGATGGAATTGCTTGACTGATTCTATACAATCTTTGATAAGTGTCTTCCAGAAGTAACCTGCTCGTAGAATTTTTTGGGCCATTGCCAACCCAGAAAAATGACCGCCACAAGCTCCGGTATGGAAATCGTTGAGCATGATGACTGCCTCCTCATGTGTGAGACATCGACGTAAGATGCAGTCTACACCTCTCCGATACAATGTATAATTGAGTATGAGATAATTCTTATCCTGATGGCGTATACATCGACGCTCATCACAAGAAGCATAAGTGGATCTCTTCAAAGTCTGGAGATAGATAAGTATATCTCCATACCAGGGATCTGAAGATGTGATAAAAAACATATCTCCCCAGATAGGCAATTCTTCAGGCACAACGTCACCTGACTCAACCAGAAATTCCAAAATAAGCTCTGCGAAGACCAATGACTTTTTGGACTTTGCTGAAATGAAGTCTAAGTCAAATTCCTGGAGGATGACTATCCATCTACTGATTTTTCCACCTATAACCCGTCGTGTCAACATGTACTGGAATGGATTCACGACAACAATGACGGTGGTCTTGCGAAACATAACATAATGATGAAACTGTTGAACAGCATGAACTGGGGCCAACGCAAGTTTTTTGATATGAGAATAATTGAGTTCCGGTCCTACGAGGCCTTGGCTCAGGTAATATATCACATATTCTGAGAATGAATCATCTTCCTGAACTAAAACCATGCCAATGGTTGACTCTGCAGCAACCATATATAATAAGAAATCTTTGTTATAGTTAGTTGGTCGTAGCAGAGGCGCTTTGTGAGGGTGTGTTTTAATGCGTTGAAAGAGAGTTGAGCATCTTCATCCCAGTAAAAAGGAACATCTTTCTTCAGTAGGCACATAAAGCCCTTGGTGATTTCATCATAGTTGGTGATGAAGCATCGTAAAAAGTTCACCTTGCCTTGTAGACTCTGAAGTTGAAGAATTGTGCATGGGGGAGGCAACTGGATTATTGCCTCCACCTTAAGAGGATCGACCATGATCCCTGTTGTTGATACAATGAAACCTAACAAACGTCCCAACGTTACACAAAAGCTGCACTTGTTTGGATTCAAGTGAATCCCAAAGTAGCGACAGCGTTCAAATATTAGTCTAAGGTGTGTGGGATGATCCGTTCTCTTGCGAGATCAGAATGCTAAGTCATTTAGGTAGGCCTCGACTATATGCTTGAGGTCGTGAAAAGAAAAAGACATGGCCTGCTGGAATGTGGCGCCATCATTTTTAAGGCCAAAAGGAATTTTACGATATGCGAATGTACCCCATGGAAAAATGAATGTCGTTTTGTGTTGGTCTTCGGGTTTGATTTGGATTTGATTATATCCCGAAAAACCGTCCATGAAAGAAAAGGCTTTGCAACCAACACATTCATCAATGATCTGGTCGATGAATGGTGTTGGAAAATTATCTTTGGGACATGCCTTGTTCAAATCATGGAAATTTGTACATACACAAATCGTGCCTTGTTTTTTATTGACCGACACAGGATTTGACACCCATTGAGTCAAATGGATAGGATAGATAAAACCTGCCTTTAGCAATTTCTCAACCTCAATCTTGATGGTTGCTGCTTTCTTGGGATTAACTGGACGAAGCTTTTGTTGAATAGGCTTGGCATCAGGGTACGTTGTGATATCATGTTCAACTATTTTTGGATCGATACCTGGAATTTCCTCATAAGACCAGGAAAAAACATCGCGGAATGCTTTGAAAATATCCATGTAGATTTGAATCTCTTTGGGGGAGAAATCTGCTCCGACGAAGACGTTCTCCACGATGCCAGGGTTTCAAGATATGTTGATTGGTATAGTTTCAATGATAGTTGCCATATTTCCCTCAGCATAAATTTCATGTGTAGCTAAGAGGTTAATAGGACACGAATGATCTCCCGTCATGGTCATGGTGAATTCTCCTGCTTTGATTCAGCTTAACTCTAGGAGAAAATATGATCTGTGATGAAGATCTTCCCAAGGTTTGTTTAGACTAGTCATTGCTTCGATTATTGCTTCATCCAAAGCATGGATGATTTTAAGGATGGAAATTTATTTTGAAATGTAGAAACCTTCGTGAATCTTACTAATCCTTCATGTGCCAACTATAAATGTTTGGCGATATTTTTGTAAAAATATTCAAATTCCTAAGGATTTTATATAGTTTTAATAAAATTTTGGCGATTTTTAAGGTAAAATAATTTTATCCTATAGAATTTGAGCGAATCATTTTTGAAATAAAGAATCTTGTTTTTGGAAAAACCATGGAAAATTAGCCCATGAGCGAAATTTATCCCCTAGAAGGCAAGACTAAGTCTAACGAATCAACGTTAGCGAGAGAACCCTGAGCCCAAATAGGCTCTAGAAGTGGATCTAACTCTTGTGCAGGAGTCATATCAGTGTTAGCTAAAGCTTGCTGGACTAAAGAGTACGCTTCTTCAATGGCAGACAAGGGCATGGACATGCCTGGGTGCCCTGTCTCATCCATCGTGGCTGATGGGGAAGGAAGAATCCATGGATCCTCGAAGTAAGTCGTGCAGAACGATGAAACTTGAAAAATCTCAACCTTATGGTGATTAGATATAAATTTGATATCTCCCCGAGGAGGTGGGTAATCAAAGGTACCCATCAAGGATGGGCACAAACCAACTCCTATGTTGACAACACCTGGTTGAGGATTATCAATCATTGGGACTGTGGATGCCCCCAAAGCTGGTTCAGGTCTGGAGAAAGACAATTGATCGATGGTCACTATCCAACCCTCGTGTGGAAACAACAAGACCTGGAAAACTATAGCAACCACAACTTGCATAGAATAAGTCCAACTCCATCCTAACAAGAGGTTATAGTCGAGGGGAGCATCGAATACCTCTACCTCGACACACACGGTCTTCCCTCCTAACTACATGGGGAAAGAAGGAATGATGCCATGTGGACGGAACGAATGATCATCGAAAGCAGTGAGGAGATTAGGTGATGGAGAAAAAATGGGTTGGCCAATGGCTTTCCAACATGCCAATGACATAACGCATGTCGAGGCGCCCTCGTCGACCACTGTGCGGAAGATATTCCATGTAAATTGTTTTGTGGGGTAAGCCATTACTATCTGAAATGCTACGTGGTAAGGCAGACGAGGTTTTAAGTCAGTTGTATATAACATAATGGTACCTGTATTACAAGTCTTAGTAGAGCCCAATGCAGTTAAAAAGGATTTCCTCTGAGTAGGATAGCTTTGAAGGACCTCCAAAGTCAACATCGTACAAGGGTTTTGTGATGAATCTTCCACCACAGAGTATTTCTGGGCAGCCCTTGCGTTTGGGTTATGAGAAGCCTTTTTAAATGCACCTTTTGGAATGTGTATCATTGTTTCTCCCAACGTCTTCTCAATATGTAGAGGAAGAGATGGGAGGTCAGCTTATTTACCCTTCTCAGAAGAGCTTGGTTTACTATAATCGTGCGCTCTAGTCAATATGAAAGCATCACCCCTAACCATATATACGTTCGTGGATGAGGGGTTGTTCGGAGGCGGGCAGTTTTCTTGGCTGCCCCCTTCCGTACTTGCAGAGGCTTGAGTTAGAATTTTCCCATGTTGAAATGGGTTTGTCAACACCGCCTGTTGTTGCTGAGTGACAAATTTTTGGGCCTCTACAAGTGGAGGACATAGATGAGTCGGGTGGTCTTCCGCACACAAGTTGCAAGGATACCTCGCCTTCCATTTTTCAGTTTTGTCCCCACCAGCATTATCGTTGGGTTTTTTATCCCCCTTACCCTTCTTTCATTGTTTTTTCTTCCCTTCAGGCTGTTGGGTGGCCTTTGGGTTAGTCGACTGCACTATGTGTACCTCCGACGTTTGGGTAGGGAGGGAAACCAAAGCAGTAGTTTGGTTGGCCGTTGTGTGTTGTATGGATAACTGTTGCAACTGATTTTTCAATTGCTCAACGGGATTGGTTTGTGCTCAACCGACGATACCATCGGCATGCGGTCTAGCTCTCTGTCTAGTTTTATCCATTATTGAACATGGCACATCTGGCAAGATGTTGTATAATAAACCAAACTGAGAATAGATGAGCTCAAACTACTGAGCCCTCATGATGGCGTCTTCTTTAGAGAAAACTCATGACGTCGCAATGTCTTTGGATAACTGCGGGACCAGAGACTTAAGGAACCACTCAAGCAGGAATGCTGGTGGGACCGGTACTTTGATTAAACTCTTCCAGCGTCTCCATTCTCAAATGTGTCAGAGATATGGTCCACTGTTTTCTGTTCGAAATTAGCGAGCAGATTTGTGCCAGCGTCATATCTCACAGGTAACTAGAAATGGTTAAGGAAATCCATCACAAGTTCGCCAAAAGAAGAGTATCTTGAGTGATCGAGCTCAATGTACCATTTCATGGCACTCCCAATGATAGTACATTGAAACAATCGCAATTGTATGGAGTCATCCTTCAATGATTTAGATCAGCACCAAAGATGAAAGGTAGTCACATGATCTCTTAGATATTCATTAGGATTGGCTTTGAACTTTGGAATGTCTGAAGGCAACTTCATCGTCATAGGAGGCCAATGCGAATCGTGACAAATAGGGTCATTCAACAACCTTGTGAAATATGGCAAGTTTAAAGTCGCCAAGAATGGTAGTTTGGGTTGTTGTTGATAACTGGGGAAAAAGGGTCCTGGAGTTTGACTGGCACCATGTTGCCAAGAAAAGTTTGGCTGCTGGCCCGGATTCTGGTAGAAACCATGGCCCTGGCCAGCGTAAGGATTTTACATATGTGGAGACATCATCGGTTGATTTCCCAAATAGGACATAGATTGTTGGGCATGCATTGTATTCAAAGGAATTTGGGAAGGATTACCCCATGCCAGTCCCGTGGGGATAAGCATAGTAGTTTGTTTGGGGTTCCATTGATTGTGGAAAGAATTACCCCATATCAACATTCCGGAGGAGGGAACAGATCCTTTCCCTAAATTCCAAGGTCCTGCTAGGTTTGCCCCCTGTGCAGGAATAGTACACTGCCTAGGAGTAGATTGTCCAAAAATGGGGTTGCCCCCAGTTCGGAAAGTGGCTGACGAGAAGGTGTTGTTACCAAACATTTCATTCCAATAAAACGATGTGGAACCTACCGACATACTATGCGAAGGTGGTCCTTGAATCCCCGCTCCAAATAAACTATTGTGTGTAGGTTGCCTGGTAGATTGTTGATGCAAGCCACCGAGTGAAGGGGACGAAGGAGGGATATGACCTCCTCCGTAAGGAAAAGAGTTAAAAGGGACAGGAATGCCCCCCATGTGACCTTGCAGAGGAGTGCTAGAGCTTCCTGCCCCCAGACCCAAAGTCTGTAAAGTGGAGTAGGAAAGTACAGGACTTGTACCCGAACTAGGCATACCATATGAGAACGGAGGGCCTGTTGCACTAGGTGTGAAAGGGGTTGTGGCCACTGCCAAAGACGGGTTCAGACCACTGTACAAAGTAGTTTCATTCGATACCATGGTGGCTTGGACCAACGATGGTAAGTGAGGAGATGAAGGCTCTCCTATGGTGACAACCATGGTGGGAATTGAAGAATTCCCAGAAGGAGTAACAACATCTGTTTCCATTGTTGTGTGCAACACTGTATGGCGCTCATGAAATTGAATTGGTACAATAAAAGGTACCAAGAAATCATTGGTTGGGGTGTCAACCGAGCCAAGACCGGTTGCTTCAAGGTCCAAAATGGTCAATTCCTCTGGGGGTTTTTCGGGCACAATAGGTTTTAACCTGGTCGCTTCAAAAGACCCTTGTTGGTCTATCTTCCACCTTAATGGTGGAGGGGGTGGCTCCAGTGTAACCGGCGTCAGGCCAATAAGCCTTCGTGATCGATGGAGCTCGGGATCCTCCACTGTGTGAGAATATCCAAGACACTCTAAGGTAGTCTAAATTCTCAAAAGTAACACACACTAAGAAAAAAGTCCCTAGAAGATAAGACAAGCAAACACTAAATTAATTGGAAGAACAGTTACAAYAGCCAACACTAGAGTAACTTACTGGTGCAAGTGAAACTCGAACACGGAAGCACCCTCTGGGTATATCTACAAAGCATGGCCTGATGTCTATCCTAGGTACTGCGGTATACCCCCGCAGTAACCTGTGTATGTCCCTAACAAATATTGGCAACTAGATTGCCAGCACGCGAGCAATCACCAGGCGGGTACAGTCGAAAGTCGGGTAGACCACAATGAGCAGGGTATCGAGCCTGAAACCTGTCAAGGGTATCGAGAGAAAATGGCCTGGAAGACAACTAAGGACCTCGAATGGATTCAAGACCCACGAAGCCCCGTGGCAAATGCAAACGACGGGATCCCAAAACAAGCCCTCTATATGTGTTCTCCACTACGATTGGTCCGGCTTTGGAGGGGTTATCTCCACTACCTTTCTACATGCGACCTCGTGTTTATCCCCTATGTCATAGGGGGGTCCTAGATAAATTCCATGAAACTGGACTTAGACACTCCCTATCTAAGACTCCAATGTTTGATTTTAAATGGCCTTGAAGAGTTTCCTCTCCATCCTAATTCAAGGCCCTAGTCCTGAACTAGTTTGTGAACCCTACAAACATAAAAGTCTAGTAGATTTTAAATTTATCATTACTTTTATGGATTTGTCTTACGTCAAGGGGTATGAGGGTGAAACTGATGATGTGTAAAAGACGAAAGCAAAAAATGAATAAAAAAGTTGGAAACAAAATTTTTACTGAATGCAAAATTTCGACAACTTTTCAAAAGAAAGATTTTTTAACTTTTCTAAGATTTTGGACAACAAACTCAAAGGAATTTCACTCGACTACGAGATAATTATGATCTAAGTGAACTGCAAAAACTTATGAAATGAAATACTTTTCCCTAGCTAATGATGCAGAAACACACTTTTCAACCAAAGAAGAAAATGAAAAGAGTTTATTTATTTATTTAAGTGCTAGTAAAGAAAGAAAGGGAAAATATTGACAAGCAAAAAACCAAGAAAAACAATTCTAGCCTAAATCGTAGATCGCAAAGAATCAGATTAAAAAATCACACAATAGCAATTGTAAAAACAATGACTCTCACACTTGTCTAAAAACCGTGATTTTTATTTTTATTTTTCTGACAACGTTTTAAATGAGAAAAAGTAAGCTAAGGGTAAAATTAATCCTAAGCTACTAACTGTTCAAACAGAGATTCAAACACCTGAGAGGAATAATTCTTATCAAGGGAAAGGATGACTGCCTTACCCTTAACAAAAAGTATCATGTACAGGCACGCGACTGTTACTCAAATATCACACGTGTGAACGTGTGCTGAACAGAGACAGAGGGCGTGTACACGCAGGCTGACCTTGTACAGACCACGTGTATATCTAAACTCTAAGAAAAAATGAAAACAGACAGACCAAACTAAGAAGATACCATTGATATTGATAACCAGGATCCCTTGAAGGCTTGGATACTCTTTCTAACCAAAAAACAAATAATGAAAGGAAAAAATAATAAGGCAAAGCAATTTGAGATAGGACTGTTAGCAAACAAGACTCAGACAGAATTCCAGAAAACCCCCTGAGAATGTGTGATTCTGACAGGGAAGAGGAGGACTGCCTCTGAGGTTCTCTGAACTCTACACGCTATTGCTACCTCTACAGCTAGCATTCACACGTGGGATGTAAGAGGATAGGGTGTGGGTACACACATGCATACCTTGTACAGGCCACATGTACCTCTATGGGTCCTGAAAAACATAGTCAAGACAAAGTCAGGGAAGGCTGGTATGGAAAACCAGACTCCATGCTAGCTCAGACCTTACATAAATGAAAAGAAAAGACAGGCAAGAAAAACTAGTCTTTAAACTACCCAAAAAATAAATAAACTTCCAGGAACCCTAGAGATTCTCCTCAGTATGGTCACCAATTCTGTTGTTGGGAAAAATACCCTACGGACTAGCAAATAGAGTTCAGACTTTGCATGCAGATATGACCGAATAGAAATTACTTTCTACCTTCATCCCTAGATTTAAATCCCCTTTTCTTAGTAAATGCATGGAAAGATCAACCTACCTCGTTACTGACGTTTGATGTCGATCCTCCATTATGCTTGATTACTTGTTCGCAATACTCCTTCCGAATCTGACCTGCATTCAATACAAGCAACAACTATGCATGCATACTACTTATATACTCACGGGTTAGAAATCAAACATAAACTAATCAAACCATAAAAATTTCATGAATTGGGATGGGAAAAGAATTCTCTTTATTACTTAAAATGAGTCAACTTACAAAAGTTGAGACCGACTACCGCTCCTTGAACCTAATCCTGGGCTCCTCTTCTTCTGTCCTTCAACTGCTTTGCTTTAAATCTCCTTTGGCATTAGGAAAGGCTAAAGGGTTGGGACAATAGGAATACATAAGTGGGCAGAGTTTCTTTGCTATATTTTCCCTCTTTCAAATGGTATCCCTACCCCTTCTTTTATAGGCTAGAAGGAGCTAGGTATTTGGATGAACCCTCAGCCATGCATGGCTAGGAGTTTCAGTTAACTCACCCATAGCTTTTTGTTCCATCGACAACTTTCCTTTTTTCATGCTTTTTTCGGTCCACGCGGGCTGTTTTGGGTTAGCCAGCGTGTACACTCATGCAGTAATGGGTTAGGGCACGTGGGCCTTTACACAAGAGGATTTTCAAAGAGTTGTTCAACAGTGTTTTTGGCAAAGAAAGGATATGAGTTGGCCTGATGCCAGGTAAGCATGTGTGGTGCAATTTAGGGTTATAAAAAATGGTTAGAAATATGAATGGATGATTTATTTATAGTGCGTACTAGATTAAATATGCAAGTGAATTAATGGATGAATGGATTTGATGAATGGTAGAATATAATGCATGGTTAAGTAGAAATAATAAGAAGAAGTAAGAAGAACATCCCCCAATCCCTTCCATGAATGTAGACATATGCATCCTACAGTCCCCCATAAACTATCTCGGGTGATACTGCGTTGTGCAATCTATGTGCGGTGTAGCCTTCTGGTTTACCAGAAGAGTCGATGGTGATAAGGGTTTTGTTGGAGAACTAAGGTAGAACCCGAGTTAGCCCATAATTCCAAAAAATGGTTCTGTTCTCAGGATGAGCCACATGTTAATGAAGCAAATGAAATGAAGAAACAATTCCAACAACTGCTAGAGTAAGGAGTGATTCGACCAAGAAATTCACCTTGTGGTATCATCATCATACCTAAGAAGGATGAGACTTGTCAGATGTATATAGACTATATATATTTGAACTATATTATAATGAAGAATCAATACCCTCTTCCTAGCATCGATGAGTTGTTATACTAGTTTAAACATGCCAAGTACTTCATCAAGTTGGATCTCAAATTAGGATACCACCAGGTACATGTCAAAGAAGAAGACAACTGGAAGACTACCTTCAAGAAAAGGAAAGGTTTGTATGAAATGTTGGTCATTCCATTTGGGTCATCTAATGTCGTATATACATTTGTTAAACTAATGAATGATGTATTATGCCCATATTTAGATTAATTTTTTTTAGTTTATTTGTATGATATATTGGTAATTAGCATATCTACATCATATACAATTACACAATTACACATTTTCCCTTTGACCTGGTTGATTGGAACTTTTACCACTTATAACTTTTGCATACAAACTCCATTTGAGGTGTTGTTTGTGTCGTTGGAAAACTGATGATGAGATATAAAAAGTGATTCCTTTTTTAAAATTATTTGATATGGTCTAATTTTGAGCATTTATGGATCCTCCTAGACCTCTGTGAGCATATTACAATCTGATTTTTGGTATTTAGAGATGATGAAAGTAATTTTTATTGGATTGAAGGGAACTTAAAGATGAAACAAAAGTATGCAATCTCTATATAATTTGATATCTTTTATTTTTTGGTGTGTCATCTCATCATTCAACAAACTAATAATCAATTTATTATTTTTTTGGGTATAAAACACATCATCATAATTATGCAAACCACCCCAATATGATCACAAAATTATTCTGGATTAAGTTAGATATGCATGTATATACTTAAAAAAATAAGTAGTGTCTAAGTATTTATATATCAATAGCTCTACTTGGTAGGAGCACATCTCACATATCATGCATGTGTTAGAGACTTTGAAAATGCACCATTTGTTCTCTATTCTCAAGCAATGTGAGTTTTCTTAGCAATCATTCGTGTATTTGGGGTATGCGATCAAGGGTGGGGAGCTCAACATAGATCTCACAAAGATTAATTCCATCATAAAATGGTCAATTTCTACTAATGTCAATGATGTTAGGAGATTTTTTGGGGAAACATAGTACCTACATAAGTTCATAGCATATTTTTTAGCTATAGCTACACCACACCATTCTATAACAGTGAGAAGTAAGAGTTTCTCGTGGGGAAAGAATCAATAGAAAGTTTTTGATGAGGTAATTTAAAATATTAGTCAAGCAATATTTCTCATATTTCCAAACTTGAAGAATACTTTCGAAATAGAGACAGATGCAAGTGGGTATGCTATGGGAGTAATTGTGATGTAAGGAGCTAAGTTGGTATGCTATCATTCTAAAATGTTTCATGGGGGAGTATTAAACTACCCTACCTATGAAAAGAAACTTGATGCCTTGGTTCAAGCTGTTAAGAAGTGGAAGCACTATCTAATGGGAAAGGAAATAATTATCCATGCATATCAACGACCCCTGGATTATTTCTAGGCCTGGAGTAAGCTTAAACAAACCAAAAATTACAGGTGGATGGGGTTTTTTCATTAATTTCATATAGTCATCAAGTATAAGAAGGGAAAGAATAATAAGATGGCATACATGCCTTCAACACCACCCACATCTAAGATTTCAACTTTGGGAATTGTTATGCACATGGATCTGTTTACCCATGTTGCATACAAATAGGCATACACAGAAGATGATGAATTTAAAAAGGTGTTTTAGTAGCTATGAGGCCAAATTCATGTAGAAGAAGGTGACTGTAAAAAAAACTATCATCTTTAGTATGGGTTACTATAGAAGATATGAAATATATGAATTCCTAAAGGTGAAATATTGCATCTTATCAGAGAGGTTCACGCCTCTAATATTGCATGACATTTTGGTGTTGGGAAGACAATTGCTAACTTACAAAAGTATGTGTACTAGGACAAAATGCAAGAAGATGTAGAAAAATATATTATATGATGCATACTTGTTATACCAACATGACCAGTAATAGAAATCAAGGTCTATACCATTCCTTACTTTTACCCACTTGACCTTGGGAAAGAATTTCCATGGATTTTGTGGGTGTTTTACCAACAACTCGAAAGGGCCATGTCTATGCTTTTGTGGTAGTTGACAGGTTTAACAAGATGTGAGTTCTTACTCCTTGTAAAAAGAACATCAGAGGACAAGAAGAAACACACACTTTTTCAATAGGTTTGGGTGCACTTTGGGATACTAAGGAGCATCATCTCAAACAAAGATACTATATTTCTCAGTTCATTTTTTACTACACTTTGGTAGAATATGGACATGAAGTTGAGGAGATATAAAACATTCCATCCATAAAAAATATGGGCAGACATAAGTAGTCAATGGGACGTTGGTATGAATTTTGAAGGGTTACAATTAGATGCATCTAAAGACCTGGGATGAAAATATTATCTCTATTTAGAACTCTGATAACATAGGAGTTCATACTTCTACTGATAAGTCCTCTTTTAAAAATTTCCTTGGATACTTTACACCTTCTCCCTTGGATGTTTTTTATGGATATGAAGGAGGAGTGAGGAAAGACATCAGAGGAGAAGCATTGAAAGTAGAGAAATTTGTTGAAATTATTAGATAGGTCCATTTGAAAGTATAAGAGACACTGAAGAAGTCATGGGAAAAGTATAAGGATGAAATTGATTACATATTAATAAGGAAATAATACAGGGTACTTGTAAGAAGATCAAGGCTCTGTGGTATGGCCCTTTCAAGGTAAAGGAGAATGTGGGAGATAACACTTATAGACTTAGTCTAACCCCATATATGCACATTTACTCAGTAGTGAATGTGGATAATTTGAATCTCTGTGAGCCTTCCATGATGGAATAGGAGGGGGAGTATGTCCTACCTACCATAGAGGACTTATCACTAAATGCTTAGGCAAAGTTGGAAAATGACAATTTTTTGCAAAGAAAGTCTAGGAATACAAGATAGCAGTAGATTCACCTTTAGAAAATTAGGTTGAAAGGGAAACTTTGCGGAAAATAAAATGGTACTTTAGGGAGAAGGTAGAGGAAATATTTCCTCACCTAATTCAATAAATATTTTGAGGACCAAAATCCTCCCTAAATGGGGAGGCATTATTTGGATTGGATAATCATACAATTTTTCATCTATCTTGGTACTCTTTGGGTGGAAAAAATTGGAGGAATCAACTTGTAGGGCCATTTTAGTGGCAGCTCTCAGTTTGGAAAAATGGGGTCTAAAACCTTGTGAAGCCATTTTGAGGCATTAAATGGAATTTTTATTGTTTATAGTGTCCAAAATTTGTGAACACATCTTCGAGTGTTTTCTACGCTATGAGACCTTTCCGATGTTGCATAAAATGCCTCCACTGGAGCTCATATGAAACATTTATGCCTCTCTCAAGCTGACCTACCTTGTTGACCACCATGGTATGAGTGGATACCACATCATCCTGTGTTACTCACACATATTGGGGTAGCCACATGTGGATTTTTAAGAATATTATAGAAGTTCCAAACCTTAACACTAATTGAGGGTTAAGGAAGTCAAAACCCTAATCCTAGATGGGTATCAGGCTATGTTAAATACCAGGCCACTAAGAGGAGAAAGGGTTCCATTGTTTTGTATTGTACTTGTTCCATAGTTGAGTATAACATACAAGGAGTGCATTTTGAGAGAACAACAAAGGAGGTAGGAGATCCTATAGAAGCCATTCATGCCACAATGTCAAATGAAAATCCATAGTGAGTTCCCCCTTTCTTTGTACTTTTATTCCATAACTAAAGAAAAGAGAACAAAGCATAGGCCTCACCTTCTAGCTAGGTTTTCTCTTATATTTGGTTTCCTAAGATAATGTTTTGTAATTTTTTGTGTGGATGGTGTGTTCATTTTGTTATTCTTTTCCTTTTCATATTTAGTTATTTTCATAAATCTAAGCAATAAGCTACTAATAACTAATCTGGGATCTAAGGAAATAAAATTGCATAATCTAATATTTTAGAATAATATAAGATCTATTGTGACAAACTGTTCCAATGGAATATCCATGGTAATTTATAGATCAATTTTGGCCAATGTAGGATTTTCCACAGGAGCAGGGAATTTGATAAAATCCTTTGTCAAGCATAGTGTTAGATTTATCTTTAATGCTTCTAAAAATGTTCTTAAGGGTTTTGTGGGGTTGAAAATGTTTTTAATGTTCTTTTTCGATAATATATTTGAAATGTCATCGGTAATTCCATGGATGTTCCTTTTAATGTTTTTTTATTCTCTAAAATCCTACACTTATATTCTATTTTCAACTATGGAACAATTACAATGCTAAAGAATGGAACCTCTTCTCCTCCTAGCAATGCAATATTTAACATAGCTTGATAGTCATATAAGGTTAGTATTTTTTCATCCCAAACCCTTAATTAGTTTAGGTTTTGGAACTTATATAATCTTCTTAAAAGTGTGCAAGTAGCTAGCCCCACACGTGTGTTACACATCGAAATTACTCACTTCGATAATGTCGCAAGTGTCGTCATTACAAGTGTTGCAAGTGTCGCATTTTACTCACAAGTGTCAAGAAAAGCATATTGCCATAATATCTATGTCGTACCTATAATGACATCAAAAGGACATTTAAAACACTCAAACATTTGATTTGGAAGAAGAGGAATGGTTAACTGGGTTTATGAACCTCTTGCCATCTGAAAGAACCATTAAAATTGAGTTTTTAGAGGAGAGCGCTCGCCTATACGTCTCTCAGGAGTGTTGGCACCCCCCTATAGACTGTTAGGGAGTGTTATAACACTCTGACAACCCTTTTGGAGGAGCTCTCCTACTCTCAGGAGTGTTGGCGCCTGCCTATACACTACTAGGGAGCATTATAACCCTCTGAATTCCCTTTTGAGGGAGCGCTACCTATTCTGGGCAACAATTGGTTTGTTGAGAAGAATGGGGGAAAGATCTCTTCAATCTTTGAAGGCATTTGGATTCAAATCCTCAGTCAAGCCATGATATTAGGGAAGATCCCTAACTGAAGGAGGAAAATCCTCAACTTACCCTAAATATATCTCAAGTGGTTGGGCCTCTCTAACCTATATAAGCAGGCCCTCTAATGGTGAAAAGGGGGAAGGATTGGAAGCATGAAACCTATGATCCCATAGGAAACACATAGTGAAGTAGAGGAGAATAATCAGTGAAGTCATTGTCATTCTGATCGTGGGTCTTTTGAGCAAGGGTTAGACAAGGAGGACTTGATGAAGCTGCAGAACTCACATCTATGGTTGTAAGTTTCCTTCGTTGTTGTTCTCATCAATATAATATGCTTGGCATGTTTCTTTCTAGTTCATGATTTATCTCACATGAAATTGTCTCTAAGTAGATAGATATGTTTTAAGCTAATCTCAGTAGAGTAGGAAGTGGTTGTACTTTTGTTTGTCTACAGGGCTTGTCGAGGAGTGCAAGATTGAAGCTCAACTCAAATCGTGTAGGGACAAATGATGGTAAAAGGTACTTCTCTTCTCCTTCCTACTCACACGTTAGTTTATCTATATCTAAAAGGAAGTCAGTGACCATGATAAGCATCTTTTGTCTTAAGAGTTAAGAGTCTAGCTCTCAAGAGGAGATCTACCTATCCGCGGGAAGATTTTCCTTCAACAGAAATTGGCGACCGTACTGAGGATCGAATCAAAAATTTCGGTTTTGGTTTTTCCTCATAGACCTTGTCTTACCCATTTTTTTTTATCTTAGGCCTTTTTCACCCCATATATATGATTGCACTTGCTGATTGAATCCTTAATCCATCACATGCATCTTGATTGAAAAAAAATTGACCGAGTTTTTGGTTTTTTTGACCTTTTTCTGAGTTTTTGAAGCCTGGTGCCTTTGTGCCCATGTTAGCCTAGTGCCAGCACTCCCTAAAGGTCTCATACATAAATTTATAATGCTCTGGTGGCCCTTACACTAGAGCGCCAACCTCTTCTTTGCAAAAATACCTTCCAGAATTGTGTTTTCTGTAGTTCAGTCTCTGTTTTTGTCCTTGCTCAACTTCTTGATGCTTCAATATATCTTCCTAATGACCTTTGACCCTCTACTTTCTCAGAAGTAGGCACCTTTCTGTTCATATTTTGTGCCCTTGTTCCTTTTTTTTAGTTTTTTCTCCTGTTGCAAACTTGGAATCAATTCACTGCTTCCTTCTCTCTTGTCTGACTGAGCAGAAACTTTGGTGAAGGACATTAGAAGTCTGTGAATATTCTCATTTGTTTCTTTGAGGTCATTTTTTTTAAAACACCTCTATTTTGTGTGAATTGTTTGATTTTCCTTTGTTAACTTTTGTTTTCTGATTGCTTCTTGTTTCAATCATAGCAAGAGGGTGTGTGTCATGTGTGCAAAATCTGATCATGCTTGTCTGAATCTCCTTAATCTGAAAGGGTAATTAGCAGGAGAAGTTTTTGCATTGAATTAATCATCATTCACATACAAACGAAAAAAGATACATCTTAGTGATTGGTTTGCATATTAGAAGGAGTTTTTGAAAATGTTTTAGCATTGCATTGGATTCGATTGAGAACCAATTGATTGAGGACATTTCATATTAGTGTTTGAGAGTGAAAATGACTCTTTCTCTTTCCCTTAAATAGGCGTTCATTGAAAAGAAACAATTGCTTATCATATTTCATGCATCTTTTTGGGAATTGAGTCCTCATCTCATTAGTTTCACTTTCGTACACCCTTTGAGTAAAGAACAGCTGTAAAACAAACGCTAATTAAAAATTATCTAGAACATTTTTTGTTTTTAGGATCTTCCACCAACAGTAGACTAGGGTTAGCACTTTGGATTAGGCTGTTTTCAAAACAAACATTAGCATCCTGAGCTGGGGAGAGTTAAATATAATTGTTGTATTGGTTTTCTGGGATCCCCCTCTCACACAGGGGTTATGCACGAGGTCGCATTTGGGCGAATTACGAAGATTATCGCCTCCGTGGTTCAACTATTTGTAGTGGTCGAATCATATATTGGGGGTCACTTGGAGGTATACCCATGATTATGTGTGGCAGCCTATCGGGTTGATTTCAGACTTGTTATCCTGCCCATACGTTTTGGATCGAACTGTCAACTGTACCCACACAGGGACTCACTATGAACTGGTGTCTTTAGTTGCCATAATCTTTAGGTACTTACACAAGGTGACGGTGAAGGGAAGTCTCACTATACCTGGAACAGACATTGGTCAAACTCACTTGGGCTCTTTGGAGGGTAAATCCACAATTACTGCATGGAAGCTTGCACCAAGGTGAAAGTCCGTTAAGCAGGTCGCCATTGTAACTGTTCCACCATATCCTAACCCCTTCTCAACTTGATCACACGATGTTGGATTTCATCACCAACTAGTATGATCATCGAGAGAAGTTTTGTCTACTTGCTTGATTCCTAGATTTTATTAGCGCATGTTGTTTCTTTTTGTTAGTTGGCCCTAGATTTTCAGTGAGTTCTGTTATCCTCCACAATTGAGCTCATATATGATAAAGGTATTCACCGATCACATATGATGCAAGGGCTACCTCTGGAAGGCTATCAACCCTTACCTCTTATCCCGCTAGAAGACAACTACCATAGAGAGGTAGAAAATCAATCTGATGCTAGAAGTGATATTGCTCCTCCATTAGATAACTCAGAAGGTGCTATGGTCGTGGTTGAAAATCCCACTACATATGTGTCGATAAATCCTCTCGAACCACTTTTGGTTCATTTAGAATCCCTTGGGAACGTCATAGACGAAGGGATCCCACGATTACCGGAGAGGATCTTTACCGAAACATATATGGGATCCACAAAACCAATCTTTGGTGACAAGTATAGGACTTATGTTCGTCCTAGAACCACAGTAGATACCAATCCCACACCTGCTCATTCTGTATGGAGGAATTCATCGGGACACAATATCTATGAACATTTTGAATCCTTTCGACAACCCTTTCAACCTCATGACCCTCCTAGTGAAACAGGACCATCGGGTCAAATGATGAATCACCCAGTCAATCAGGCTATTAACCCTACTGCTACACTAGCACAAGTCCATCCTAATGTTGGACTCATCACCTCTACTCATCTCCAAAGCACTTCAATATCTACCCCCATTTCTACAATCTTTTACTCTACAGCTCCACATGTTCCACATGATCCTGCTGGGACATCTTCTCACCCAAGAACGCAGACCCCTGCTGGCCAAATAAAACCGGCTAGAGGGAAACCACCATCCAATGAACCTTTTCCTCCTGGAGGACTACCTTTCAATGGAAGGCCTACCCCTCCCAGGGGACAGCCCCCTTTTCATGCTCCTCCTAGAGGGAAACCTCCATTTGCCAGTCATACCCCGGTCATAAATCCACCGTTGGTAGGGGGGCAACCCTCGTTTGCTGAAAACCCTTCACAATCCTCGGGAGTATCTTCAAGAGGCACTTTTACTCAACCCCATGTTGGGGGGCACTTGTATAATAACCCACTAGGAGGCATGTCCAATCCTGTCGCTTCCGGAACATCTTACGGACAATCTTATCTGGGCGGCATCCCAAACACCACCTAGAGTTCTCCAAGACCACAGTCTTATCCTCCTCATGGGTCTAATGTGTATCTGCCTCTGGGATCTACTCCTTACCATTCTCAAGGGAAAAATGTTTATCCTCCTCACGGGAAAATAAATCACCCGGCCTATAATGTTCAGAACCCACTGGGTTATGCCAATGTTTCTCATCCATCATTGAATTCTGTTTATACTGGCCAGCAACAACCGTATGTTGGAGGACCTACTGGTTACAACTATCCACCGAACCCATTTTATGGTCCTACCGGTGTTCCTATGCCACACCAGTATCATTCACAAATTAACCGACAACTAACTTTCCTTGCGACTCTGGATCTCCCAGACTTGTCTTGGTTAACTAATGATCCCATTTCTCATTCACTAGTTTGGCCAGTCATTCCAGCTAAACTTCCTTCTGATATTCCAAAATTTGACGGAAACCCTGGTGAAGATCCAAACAACCATGTGATGAATTTCCATTTGTGGTGTTCATCAAACTCCCTCATGGATGATTCTATACGTTTGCGTCCTTTCCGGCGAACACTTACCGGTTCAGCAACAAAGTGGTATATTGAACTACCACGTGCTTCTTTTCATGATTTCAATTCCCTTGCCATGTATTTCCTCATGCACTTTCAACTACCTATTCGCTACGAGACGAGTACTGAACTCTTGACCTCCCTTCGTCAAACTAACTCCGTGCATATCTATGACCATATTCATGAGTGGAGGCGATGCCGAAGCATGATCAAGGCAGTCATTCTTGACGTACTATTGGTGGAATGGTTTAATAAATCACTGTTACCCTCGATCGCTCGCAATGTCGCTATGGGTGGTGAGGTCACTGAGGAACAAGCCATCGCTCGGGATCGGTACTTAGATTTGGTTTATTCCCAATCTGGTACTTTGTATGATTTTCTTCCGAATGATTCTCGAGATAATATCGATCCATCTAAACCATCATCCTCATCTCATGCGGATGGTGTTATCGGTTCTGTCAAAAATCAATCTACTTCCCAATCGCTCACACTCTCCTCTACCTCCCCCCAAAATCATATATCTGAGGTGAATGCAGTTCAATCTGCCCCTTCACAACAATCCGAAGGTAAGAAGAAGAAAAAAAATAAATCAAAAAATAACAATGAACCAAAAAATCAAGCCCAACCACCTGCTACCGAAAAGCAAACACAAGGGAAATTGAAATTCCCGTGTATCATTTGTGGTGACGATCACTACACTCAATAATGTCCACTTCGCAATGAAGTGGCCATAATTTTCCAAAGAAAGTCACAACTTGCTATGCTTACTCAGCCTTTTCCATAGCAGCAATCCATGGTTGCTCAAACCCCCTCTCCCGGGGGCAGTTCTAGCGATCCTCAAGGTGAGGCCTCATTGAGTGCACATATTTATATGTTTAATATGATCAATTTGACCACTCGCTCTAAGACATATGACACACCAGGTAACCTTGACAAAGGAAAATACATTAATGGTACCGGTACTTTACCAGATCCATCATCATCCTTCGTTAGTCTCCCATCAGTTAATCCTTCGTCTGGACCACTTCATATTGAGAAACCCACGTTCGAATCTATCTTACACCCTCCCAAGAGCACTATATGTAAAGATACCTTTAATCCTAGTTCACGTGCTTCCCAGAACTACAACATTGTTGAATATTTGGCTCAATCACTGTGTGCTATGTTTGCCTTAGAAGTTCTACAACACTGCCCCAGTCAACGCAGAATGCTCTTGGCTTCTCTTGGCGTTGTTGATCCTGAGTCATCCAATCATATCATGTTTAACTTGGACAATTATGCGTCTTGAGTCTCCCACCAACTTGTTTTCCAAGTTGATGTTGTTGTTCACAATCAACAAATCCACCAAACTATTCTGGATGAGGGAGCCTCGACTTGTGTCATGTCTTTGGCATGTTGGAAAGTTTTAAAATCACCAACACTCAACAAATCCCCAACGATGTTACGCACCTTCAACGAGCGATGTTTTCATCCCTATGGGCTTTTACAGTCCCTGCCCATCCAATTGGGTGGAAAAACTGTTACTGTTGATGTCGAGTTGGTCGATGCTCCCCTTGATTACAACTTTTTACTTGGAAGAAGTTGGTTTTATGCTATGAAATTCTTCGCCTCGTCGATATTTCGATGTGTTCAATTTCCTCATCAGGGCAAAATTGTCACTATTGATCAGTTGGATTTCTGTACAACCGATGCTCATGTTCCCACTACCAACAATATTCCTTTCTTGGGAGACCACAAGATCATGTATGAAAGCATTGGTGTTGGCTTACTAAAAGATTCTAGCCTCATGGGTACCTTCCCTACACCACTTCCACCGACTACACATCATATTTCCACCGTTGATATGATTTTTACCGCGGCTTATCAATCTTTGGAATCATCTGACCCTTGGATTGTATCTTGTCCGTTGGAATTCGATGCACTAGGTGACACCGTGCCAATTGGTCTAGCTGAACCATCATACGTTTCTATCCAATCTTCTTCTCCCTCGTCATATGACCAACATCTATTGGCGCCTGACAGTTCCTCGATGTAATCACGATTGAGTTCCTTGCCGTTGACAATTGACTGCATTTCCCCAATTTTTCCTTTTGATGAATCTATTCCAGAAATGTTTCACATTAACAAGTTACCTCGGGATAATAACCGTCACCGATCCTCTTTTCTTCCCCCTCGTGAAGAAATTCAGGCAGATATACAGTCTATCTCCCCTCCCGATGACAATTTTCTATCGTCTCCCATGCCTTCGACTTTTGATGATTTGGATCCGGTAGTTGACATGGTGATTTCTTTGGTAGGTTTATTGGAGCCTAATATCCTTACTCCTATCGCGACCCTCGACATGTGGTCCTTCTTGAGTGATTATATTCCATCCAACAAAGATCTCCTGGAATCCATGACCGATTTTTGTCCCTTGACATGGTATCCTTCCAAAGCATTATCCTCCTGGAAGCTATGATCAAGAAGCAGTCACGAGCATAGTTTCTCTTCTCTGTAGAAAGCTCGTTAAAAAATGAAATAGAGGCACTGAGCATAGTTCTTTTCCTATGTCAATCTCATTAAAAAATGAAACAGTCACCTCTCTTGAACCTTCTTTCCATCCACCCTTATCCTTTTTCATCTACTAGAGAAATTGGTGACAACCTCAAAGTTGGTGAATGAATTGAAGCTTGGAGGGCATGTCTCCAGCCTTTGATGATCATTCTGGAGTTAAGCCACTAGATTTCATGCCGGGGGCATACCGAGCTTAGTCTTTGTTCTTTATCGTGCTCGTAAATACATGAGAATGCATCTAGGTAGACTTTTATCTCTTTTTTGGACCTGTATGGATACATGAAAAAGGAACCCCCTGGAGTCTCCTTTAATCTCTTTTCAGACTCTCTAAACATGAAAAGATTGTCGAGTGATCTTGCTTCCTTTCCCACTCATTAAAAGGTTTGAAAGGGCATCTTTCGAGTGATAATTTATCTCTTTTTTGGCCTCGCGAGACTAACATTACGAAAACAGACAACATTGGAGTCACCTTTAAGTTCTTTTCAGACTCTCTAAACATGAAAAGATTGCCCAACACCTTGTTCTCTTCACGCTCATTAAAGTATTTGAATAAAACATCTATTGAGAAATAGTTTATCTCTTTTTTGGTCTCATCAAACTACTTTACGAAAAAGGAACTGAGAGAGTTCTCCTCTAAGTGTTTTTCCAGACTCTATAATCATGAAAAACCTTCGATTTTTCTATCTTTGGACTCGTTAAAACAAACATCGACAGGCCCATATGGGACCGAACCCTTACTTCTTCCAGTTTGTTAAAAAAAGGAAGAGGAACTTACCGAAGGTGAGTTATATCGAGCATGTGTTATCCTCCTCAATCTCATTAAATCAAAAGGAGGTACTCATCTATCCGGATGGGGGAAAAATTGAAAGAAGAAAGCCAGGCAGTTTTTGAGAACATTGCTAAGTAACTCTTAGAGTCGCCCTTGAACACGACACTTTGTCTTTGAGAACATATTAATCTGTTGAACCTCTGCACTGAACCAATCCTTTGAGTTTTTATTACTCCTTTGGGTCACCCGACGAAAGTCACAAATATCCATTGCCTCATCGTGTTTTGGTCCATGTCATGTTTCTGCTATTGTGCCTCAGTGTTCAAGGGAAGTATCCACCTCGAGAGTCAACCATCACAAATATCTTGTCTCAATACCCATGTAAGTCCATGTTCATTTGATATACCAATTACATCTCTATGTCTATTTCGTGTCGTTGATGGCAAATACATCAAGGCCCTCCTTCGACGAGTCTATTACTGTCGACTTCAACACATTATCCGGGAACTAGACTTAGAAACCAATTAGTACTTTATGACCTACATGCCTCAATGGTAGGCCTCCTCACGACCAACAATGGGTTTACATCATTGACCTATGATCGGATGATTCCACGGATGTTCGACTTCAACTTTTCCATTCACATTCATTGGAATGTACTAGAGTACCTTGGGAGTCATTGACATTAATGGTGATCTCCCTCACGCTTGTTAACGGTTTACATCATTGACCGGTAATCAAGTGGTTTCTGCCATGTTCGACATTAGGACATCTATTCACATGGTTAGATTTGTACTAAATCAGGATCGGTAAGAAGACCCTGGGTTGAGTGATCACTCTGATATGTACTCTGCTCAGGTTGCGTAGGAGTTTCTTTTGAACAATGACACATATACTGTTACATAGATCCACTTTGTATTGGTCGTGGCTATGTATTTTCATCTCATAGATCCATCGTGTATTCTTCGTGGCTACGATCAATTCAGGTCATAGGAGTATATATCCACATTGTATCCTTAGTGGCTATACCTTTTATCAATACAGTTATGGATCCACAGTGTATTTTATGGCAGCCATATCTTGCAAGTCTTTATCACCCAAGCATAGGTATGTTGCCTTGGGTTTGAAACATGTCATAATATTTGTTGCATGTTTGTGTGCAGCTTCTGTCAGGTTCTCTGTGTCTATACCCTTGCTTGAAAGTCTATAAATCATTTAAGTTATCAGTTCTTGTCTTCTAACTTCATACTTTGGGGGGATTTCTGTTACACATCAAAATTACTCACTTCGATAGTGTCACAAGTGTCGTCATTACAAGTGTCGCAAGTGTCAAGAAAAGCATACTTCCATAATGCCTATGCCGTACCTATAACGACATCAGAAGGACATTTAAAACACCTCAAACATTTGATTTGGAAGAAGAGGAATGGTTAACTGGGTTTATGAACCTCTTGCCATCTGAAAGAACCATTAAAATTGAGTTTTAAGAGGAGAGCGCTCCCTTATACCTCTCTCAGGAGTGCTAGCGCCCCCCTATAGACTATTAGGGAGTGCTATAACACTCTGACAACCCTTTTGGAGGAGCGCTCCTACTCTCAGGAGTGTTGGCTCCCCCCTATACACTACTAGGGAGTGTTATAACGCTCTGATTGCCATTTTGAGGGAGCACTACCTATTTTGGGCAATAGTTGGTTTGTTGAGAAGAATGGGGGAAATATCTCTTCAATATTTGAAGGCATTTGGATTCAAATCCTTAGTCAAGACATGATCTTAGGGAAGATCCCTAACTGAAGGAGGAAAATCCTCAACTTACCCTAAATATATCTCAAGTGGTTGGGCCTCTCTAACCTATATAAGCAGGCCCTCTCATGGTGAAAAGGGGGAAGGATTGGAAGCATGAAACCTATGATCCCATAGGAAACACATAGTGAAGTGGAGGAGAATAATCAGTGAAGTCGTTGTTATTTTGATCGTGGGTCTTTTGAACAAGGTTTAGACAAGGAGGAAGCTGTTGAACTCGCATCTACAGTTGTAAGTTTCCTTTGTTGTTGTTCTCATCAATATAATATGCTTGGCCTATTTCTTTCTAGTTCATGCTTGATCTCACATGAACTTGTCTCTAAGTAGATAGATCTAGTTTAAGATAATCTCAGTAGAGTAGGAAGTGCTTGTACTTTTGTTTGTCTACAGGGCTTGTCGAGGAGCTCAAGATTGAAGCTCAACTCGGATCGTGCAGGGACAAATGTTGGTAAAAGGTAATTCTCTTCTCCTTCCTACTCACACGTTAGTTTACCTAGATCTAAAAGGAAGTCAGTGACCATGATAATCATCTTCTGTCTTAAGACTTAAGATTCTATCTCTCAAGAGGAGATCTACCTGTCCGCAGGGAGATTTTCCTTCAACAACGTGAATTATGGGGGTTGACATGGCATCCACTCAGTACCATGGTGGTCAACAAGGTAAGTAAACTTGTGGGAGACATGAAGTTTTCATATGATATTCGATTGACATGATTTTTACACCATTTGAAAGGTGTCAGTGTCAAAATGGCTCTAGAAGGTTCCAAACTCGAAATCTCCAAACTAGGTCCTATAGCCAAAATGGACCCTACAAGTCGATTCCTTTGATTTTTCCACCTAGAAAGTATCAATATAGATGGAAAATTATATAATGATCCAATCTATATCATACCTCCCCATTTTGGGAGGATTTGGTTCGAAAAATTATTTTACCAAATGAGGTGAGGAAAATTTTCCTCTACCTTCTCCCTAGAGTACCATTTTTCCTTTCCTAGAACTTGTCCTTCCAAACTAATCTACCAAAGGTCATAATACGCATGTCTTGTAGTTCAAGAATTCTTCTGCAAAATTGTATATTCTACCAAATATCCCTGAGATTCTAGTGCTAAGTCCTCTATGGTAGGTAGGACATGCTGCTCAATTTCCTGATCCGACATGGAAGGCTCATAGAGTTTCATATTCTCCACATTCACTATGGAGTAAATGTGCATGTATGGGGGTAGTCTGAGTCTATACATGTTATCACCTACCTTATCTAATAATTCAAAAGGAACATACCACAAAGCCTTTATCTTCTTAACAAGACCATGCATCCTTTCTTTATTCAACCACAACCTTACTTTTTCTCCCACCTTGAATGCTTTTCAATTTTGGTGTTGATCATGTATGACCTTGTAATATTCTTGTGACTTCTTCAACATATCATGTGCTTGCAAATGGATTTGCCTAGTCTTTTCAAAAAAATTCTCATATTTCAACACTTCTCCTGTGATGTCTTCCTTCAATCCTCCTTTCTATATATATAAAACATCTAATGAAAGATGTAGAAAATACCCAAAGGAACTCTCAAAAGGTGGCTTACTAGTAGAAGTATGGGTTGTTAAATTATAAGAGTGTTGAATGTAGATCATATTTTCATCCCATGTCTTCAAATGCTTTTGTTTTTAGCCCCTCAAAGAATTCACCAAATTACTATTTTCTACTTCTTTCTTCCCATCTATCTATGGATGGAATGATGTAGATTTCTTCAACTTGGTGTCCATATTTTCCCAAAGTTTAGTCCAAAAGGCATTAAAAAATTTGTTGTCCCTTTCTGAGATGATTATCCTTTGTATCCCAAAGTGCACGTATACTTATTCAAAGAATACGTTTTCATTTTCTTTTCCTTTGATGGTCTTCTTACAAGAAATAAGAATGTGCATCTTATCGAACCTGTCAAGTACCATAAATAAATAATCATGTCCCTTCTTGGTTATTGGAAAACCACCCACAAAATCCATGGAAATTCTTTCGCAAGGTCAAGTGGGTACATGTAAGGGATGGTATGGAAATTTATTTCTATTAATGGACTTGATGGTACAAAAAATCATGCATCCTCTAATATCGAGGTACATCTTCTTGAATTCTATCCCAATACACATACGTTTTCAAGTTGGAAACTTTCTTCCCAACACAAAAATGTCCTACAACCTTGGAGGTGTGAGCCTCTTCGATAAGCTACATTATTTCACCTTTTGGAACATAGATCTTGTATAGATTGTAAATTAACTACAATAATTTCCCTAAATCAAACATATTTATTCATATTTGTGCTAAGAGAGAGAAAGGAATACCTTATGATCTGAAAATTGTCCTTACATATCCTGGCTAATGTAGCTCCAACTCTTGCCATCTACTTCCTACACATAAGGAGACATAAAATACCTATCCTCGAACCTCTCTAGGAATTAGGAAACTGTAAATATAGACTTATATATAATCCTATCTACTCAAGGAAATACCAAATCTACCATCTATGACTAAATTAAACATCATTAGAAGGGGAAAACAATGTAGATTTATATTCATAAATGGAGAAAATGTACATCAATAATGTAATTACCCCGAGTCATGATTGAATTTTTCCTGGGTCCTTGATCTGTATCCTCCTTATCCCTCACACAATTAAGGCTGACCAGATATCATGACCAAACTATATAAGAGATCTTCTGAAAAATATTTGCAACATAAACCTGTAATAGATTCTTCCTCTTATTTCCCTTGGAGGGCCTTCTTTATATAGATTGATGGAGGAGTCTAGAGGATGATTCTATATAACTAGAACTTAGTGAACGTAAAGCCTATTGAGAGTTCCAAATCTCATATCACAAGATAAATAACTCACCTAGCACTGATCTCCTCGTAAAACACCAATTCTAGAAATCTATAGGGGAGGTCGTGATCTACAATGATGTAGCTAGCGATTGATCATGTGTTTTTAGGTATGTAGTATGCAACCAGTTTCTCTACTAATGGTATATAGTGTGATATCCCTCAAAAAATATGATGCTTCAAGGTAGAAGAGTGTGTATCAATGGAAACATCAATGGATCCTCCATGTGTCCCTAGGTTGAAAAATAAGGCTGTAACATTTTCCTCCTAATGTGTGAGGTCAAAAGAGGAACCGATGAATGAAACACATTAAAATATTTAGGAACATTAGGTGGCATAAGGAAGGAGATAAATATCAAGGAAATAGTTAGTACCTACAATCAAACGTCATGCAGACATATATAGGTCATCTCTGAGGTAGGCATTGCCATGATTGGAAGAGAGACACAACATGGCCATGAACATGATACACTGAAGATCCATGCAGTGAAATGGAACATGATGGCCACAAAAATGTACATGATGGATCCATGTAATAAAAAATATCATAGACACAAGAAAATACAGTGTGGATATATGTCATAGTATACATAAATACTACATTAAGAACTAATGAGAGTTCCCTCGTAGGATTCAAAGTGCTCATACAATAGTGAAATGCTCTATTGCAATTTGGGAGGGGTAGCATGAATGAGTGATGTGGCATGAAACCAGAGGTAGTTTTACCAAACCTCGATGGTATGATTCTACATCATCTGAATAGATGAGTTGATGTCGATCATGGTAGAATATTTCTGATTACTGATCATTGAGGTATATTTTTAACAGACTCGAGGGGACCCATCGATGATTAAAATGGACCCCAAGGTATCTAGTACAATATAGCAAGTGTGAATTTAGGATTTGATTTCGAACACTTGTAAAATCAATCGATCAATATTCAATGATGTAAACCCACTGTTCATCAGGAGGAGGCCTTCCACTAAGGAATACAATCTCTGAGGTACTAGATGGTTTCTATATCCCTCTCCTAGATAATGTGATGAAGTTGATAGGAATAGATCCATTGAAGGAGGGCCTTAATGTATCCCCCATAAATCAGCATGAAATATAAATGAGAGATGATGTGGAGAGATAGAATCATCAAGTACAACTGACACAGGGATGGTCAATGCAAATGGTCAACAAGACAATAGATGGATGACTCAGAATTAACTTCCCTTGAACATATAGCTTGATAAAATGATGACCTAGTGACATTGACTCAATAGCACCATTGATATAGTGTGACAACAAATGAGGCATTGAATCACTCTCCATAATGACTGGAAGAGTAACCAGATTGAGGAGTATATGACTAATACTGATCGTATGGCTCCTAGGAAAGATATAACCCAATTGTAAGATAATAATGCAAGCAAGTGCCATGTTCAAGGGTGACATGACTAGTGCTGCCACTTTTTAGAATATAGATCAATGGTAAAAAAAAACCCTCACTCTTTATTTTTAATTTTTATGAGTGTCTCCTTCATGGTTTTATGAGTGCGAAAGAGAGATAAAAGTGTGCTTGATAGTTTATTTTTCGCATAGTTTTACTAGTTTGAAAAAGAGGTAAAATATCACTTGCCATGTGTCTTTTTCATGTTTTAATTAGCACAAAAAATAGCTAAAAGTAAGTTCGTCGTGTGTCTTTTTCATGGTTTAACGAGCTCATCTAGAGAGAATGAGTGGCTTAACAACATGAATTTATGTTCCATGTGCGAGGAACCAAACTAGGAAAATTGAATGAAGATTGGTAATGGTAAGTGATATCCCCTCATAGAATCATTTATATCCCTGGATATAGGGTCACAAAATGGAGGCAAGCTAATGCAAAACGAAAAAGGTCACGTGTGACTGCAACGATAATAAGTAGGATCAAGGAAAATAGTAGCACAATAGTAGGCACCAAGACATGAGTGGAAAATGAATATGTGATGGTAAAGTAACATAAAAATGATGGAAACCACCTCATTATCTGGCCAAAATATAGTTTAAGAGAGAAGAATGAGGCTCAACTTCAAGTCAATGTGAGTCTAAAGGAGGTACTAGATGCATCATGGGTACTAGATGGAAATTAGGGTGCTATTGACTTGTGATTTGTTACCTACTATAAGATCTCACAAAGAGTTATGAAGCCTGTATATATTAAAAATATTAATAAATACAAAAGGTGGGGTCCCCTAGGAGAAAACAATGAAATGATAAATTCCTAGCATCACATTTATTTCAGCATGACATTAGCTTTAGTTGAGGCATCATTTCTGATATGGTTTTAAGATCAATGGTTTAATGATTCATAATATCCTATGTTATTTTATGAATGAATATATATGTTTGGATCATGGATTAAATTATTATGTGAAATACTAGTTTGCATTTCTCACAAGTGTGCTATATGGAAGTTTTTAAAGGCATCAAACCATCATCAAAATGGCATCTTGCTAATATACTATGTTCTCTCTGAGCATGATGGTAGCATTGATTGACATTGTTTGACAACATCAAAATTATTCATTTATAAAAAGGATATGATCCTTTCTGATTACATACATAATAGCTTAAAATTGCAATGCTCATACTTACCATGGTATGCAACGTATATCAAGTTTGAAGTTTGGAGCAGCACAAATATATTGGGAAGTTATAGGAGTGATAGCTAACATCATACTTATTGGATTTACATTGAAAATTGTGTTCGAAACATCACATACAATGTAAATACATCATAAGTTTGACATGCTTTTGACATGGTATTGGATATAAGTGAGGTTATGGTGATATAAACTTGATGTTTGAAATATTATAAGTATTGATGATTTTCATTTGATATGGAAAGCATAGCATAAAATTTGACTTAATAAATTTTATTCCTTAAAATACATATTCAGTCACATATAAGTTTTGGATGTCATGAGCATTTTGAAATAATTTACCTTATAAGTATTCTTGTTAACATGTTACATATATGGTTATAAGTTGGGGCTAGAATGGATTGAACGTATGATTGCCAAAAATTATTCATATGGTATGCTACATGAGATATGATAAATGGTTGTTTGAAAACAAATATGTAGACATTTGGGATATAGAAGTAGTGGTATTGCACTAGCCATGCATTAAAGTGATGATACTCACACATTAATTCCATCAAATCCACAACATACTACTTGGTTTCTTGTTAGGGTTTCTTTTGTCTTCCATTCAATATCTTGGTGAAATACAAAATAAATGTTTGAGGTTGTTGTTGCAAAAATTAATGTTGTTTTAAGAAATTTTTGGTATATGATTTTGATAACAATTGTTATCATTTTTCCATTCTATCATTTTCCATGCTAATTTGGCCATTCTTGAAGAGTTTGACTACACATTTTTTCTTTTTTTGAAAGTCTCAAGTTGAGTTGAAATTATTGAAACCCATCATAAAGATTATGAAATGAGACTTGGGATTTGTCTTAGATAAGTTTATAAATGTAAGACCCCATTTTTAATCCCCCTAATTAATTTGTAATGAATTATGATTAGTGATTATTATATCATCATGAAGATAATATTTCCAAGTTATGTCTTGTAAACGATGTAAAGGTGTAATATAAAATCCAACCAGCTGAATGGTGGGTGAAGCCTTGAGTTATAGCCATGATACCCCTAGATAAAAGAGTCACAAATCTTGGAAAGGGGGCTCATTATACAAAGAGAACCCAAGCCTATAATGAATTAATCATTTTTTGGAAATAGTAAGTTATTTCCTTTTTCCCGATTTCAAATAAAATCAGTTAAAGAGGGAGGATTGGTAGTTGGAAAACCAACCAACCTTTTTCCCTTTTTCCCTTTTTCAACCCAAAGTATGCCATGAAATCATCACATTTCCACATGATTTACCCATGGGTTCCTTTTGACAGAAGGAAGGAAGAGATAAAAATGCATGGGTGTGCTAGAGAAGAGAGTTATGGTCTAGGGGATGCGTGAGGAGAAGAATGATAAGAGATGGGAGAGAACTCACATATGGATCAAAAATGATTTTTAGATCAATATGGTTTTGCATGGATATAATGTTGTAGGAAAATTCCCCTACGGACAGGTGAATGACCTCTTGGATCTTAGACCCCTATGACCAAGACAAAAAAATGCTAACATTGGACATTGACATTCCTTTAAATGAAGCTAAACTAGTCAAAAGCAAAAGAGGAAGAAAAGAGGATGTACCTTTTTCTGAATCTTGTCCTTCCTTGATCTAGGATGAACTTGATCTCTAGTCCCTTTAATGAGTTCTGCAATTCAATAGACAATAAAGACAATGCATGCTTCCTATTCTACCAAGATTAAACTAGATTTATCAAGAAGAGACAAGACCATGCAATAGTACATAAACTTGAAGGAAACAAGAAAATCATATATTAATGAGAACATAAAAAGGTACTTACAATCTATAGATGCAGATGCAACAACCTCTCCAAGTCCTCCTTGTCCAACCCCTTGCCTAAAAGATCCACAATCAAAATGACAATACTTTTCACTGATATTCTCCTCCTTTTCACCATGAGAATGCCTCCTTTTATAGGATTTGGGAGGCTTAACCACCTTAGTTATATTTGGAATAAGTTGAGGATATGACTCCATCAATTGTGGTATTTCCCTTAGATACAACCTGAAGCTTAGATCGAGCCAAACCAACTTGGATCCTTTCTAGCTGTCCTTAAAGATAAGGGGGATTTCTCCCATAGAATTTCTCAACCAATCAACACTCCCTCAAAGATGGAAATAGAGCATTATAGCACTCCCTGCTAAGTGTACAAGGAGCTCTAGTGTTCCCTACAAGTGAGCAGGGGAGCGTTGATTTCCAAAAATTCATTTAAGATGATAATTTACCAAGGAAAAATAACGTATAATCTTGACAAATAATGTGTTTTTATTTTCTAACATGTCTTAGAGGGTGTATCAAGTGTTCTTATGGTGTCGTCTGCAATGTGGCACATGTAGGACAAAAATACAATGTTTGCGATGCTTGCGACAAAAGTGCGACACTTACTATAATGATAATGGGACATTATCGAAGTGAGGAATTTTGACGAGTAACAGATTGCGCCCCAAAGTGAAAAGTTAGAAGAAAGAAGCTGGTGACTAAATTTCTTTGTAGACTTTCGAAGCAAGGGTATGGAGTTGGAGAGATTGGTAGAAGCTACAAACAACTATCAAACAAATGTTATCATACATTTCAAACCCAAGGCAGGCATACCTATGCTTGAGTGACAAAGGATTTAAGGTATGGCCGCCAATAAATATAGTGCAGATCCATAATGATATTTAGTTAAGGGTATAGCCACCAAAGATACAATGTGTATCTATAAATCCATGAATTGAATTGATCATAACCATGAGAAATACATAGTGGATCTATAATATGATAAGACATAGCCACAAACCAATACAAAGTGGATCTATGTGACAGTATATCAGTATACTCAAAATATCTCCTTCGCAACCTAGGAAAGAAAATAACAAAGTGAAAGATCAACCTAGGGTCTTCGTCCTAATATCGATGTAGTATGAATCTAGCCATGTGAATATGTGTTTTGATGTTGAACATGGTAGAAACCACTTGATTACCAGTCAATGAGGTAAACTATTAACAAGTGCGAGGGAAATCACCAGTGATGTCAATGATTCCCAAGGTAACCTAGTACATTCCAACGAACGTGAATAAATGAGTTGAGGTCGAGCATTCATGGAATCATCTGATCAGAGGTCAATGATGTAAACCTACTGTAGGAGGTGAGGAAGTCTTCCATTGAGGCATGAAGGTCCCAAGGTACTAAATGGTTTCTAAGTCAAATTCTCTAATGATGTGTTGAAGTCAACATGAATAGACTCGTCGAAGGAGGGCCTTGATGTATCCCCCATAATCGACACAAAATTGGCATAGAGATGTCATATGGTGAATAAAATTTTGTATTGAAACTGAAAATTTTGTGATGGTTGACTCTTGAGGTGGATACTTCCCTTGAACACTGAGGCACAACATGACTTGATAGAATAAATGTGACATGGACCAAAACATAATGCAATGGATACTGTGACATTCATTGGGTGACCCAAAGGAGTGAAAAAATCAGAGGATTGGTTCAGTGCAAAGGTTCAATGGGTTATCCAAGTATTTAAGATGCAGCTAAAAACAATGTGCCGTGTTCAAGGTCAATTGCAAAAGTGACTTGTGAAAATTCTAAAAGATATCTTTTCTTGCTTCCTTCAATTTTTCCCCCATCTAGATAGACGAGTACCTCTTTTTTATTTTATGAGCTCGACGAGGATAACACATGCTCGATATAACTCACCTTCAGTAATTCCCTGTTCCTTTGTTTAACGAACTAGAAGAAGTAAGGGTTCAGTCCCATATTGGGACCTTCAATGTGTAATTTTAACGAGTCCAGAGAAGGAAAACTGGGTGGTTGTTCATGTTTAGATAGTCTGAAAAAGAACTTAAAGACAACTCCAGGGTTGTCGTTTTTCATAAAATTATCCTCTGAAGTTCGAAAAAGAGATAAACTATTACTAAGGAGACAACCTTTCAAAACCTTTTAAATGAGTGTGAAAGGAAGCAATATCACTCGACAATATTTTCATGTTTAGAGAGTCTGAAAAGCGATTAAAGGAGACTCTAGGGGTTTCCTTTTTCATGTAACCTTTACAAGTTCTAAAAAGAGATAAAAGTATACTCGGTTACATTCTCATGTTTTTTCGAGCATGAGAAAGAACAAAGATTGTGCTCGTTAGTGTTACAAGTTTTGTTGAAAAATATACTACTTCTAGGCCTGCAAATATAGGAAATTCTACATCCGAGGTATTAGTGACTCCTAAAAAAGATTTAAAAACCCAAAAGAAACTTTATATTAGCAAAACATCAACCCTATAATAGTAAAATAGGGTTATAAATTTCATTTACCATTTCATTTTCACCAATTTCTTCTAGCTTTGGAATTTTCAGCCTTTGGAGGGAGATTTTCAAGTTGCGAGCACGGGAGTTGTGATTGATCGATTTCGAGTATGTATGGACCAGGTTGGTCTCCTCATTTCAAACATTTATTAATATTTAAAAATTTATTTTAGCTAGTTTTTAGGGTGTTATGGGCTCCTTAGGAATCCCTAGGCACCGAACTGGATCGATGCTCCATCAAAGGGGTGAGGGGAGTGCCAATCGAATTTTTAGCACTCTGGTGCATGTGCCTAGGGAGAGATAGTCCTCAATGGATATGCTTAGGGGAACGTCGATGCAAAACCAAAATAAATGTTGATTTTTAGGCTAAAAATACCTAACTGTTTGATATAAGAGGTTGATTAAAGGCTTTTAAATGTTTGTTTTTGCAGTTTGCACGGAGCATAGCCATGATTGAATGGAAGGAACGAGAGAATGAGTTCGATGATATCACCGGATTGAAAAACCCTCAAGCAAGGTATTCTTTGAGGAACTATGGCCTTCTCAAGTATTTCAAACGACAAAAAATGAAGAAACCTGTTTTATTACTTGAGTACCCGATTGGACTATGGGACGATGTCGAACAGGCATTCTGTATTGGACCACAATTGCTCAAAATCAAGCTCGATGATGTGTAATTTTTGACCGACCTCTAAAGAAGATGGGATCCTATCCTTTTTTCTAGGCATCGGGAAAATTCTCATCCTACTGAGGTATATGTGGCTGACCACTAAGGTAATCATGATCAAGGATGTAAGGGATTTGGCACTAAGATCCATTCTATTTTCAATTACCAACTTGGAGGGTAGTACGAGTGCACACTTGGATTCAAAATCTAAAATGTATTATGATCTACAATGTGTGGAGCTCATATTATTTAAATGGAGTGTGGGGTTCCTTCGAAATGTGAAGGAATAGATCACGAAGTGCAAGATTGGGAGGCAAAAATAGTTTGGCTATGGCTCTTTCTTTGTTTCTTTCTTTCTGGAGTGAATACCCCAAATGAAACCATAGATTGCGTTGATAGAAAGACGGATGAACAAGACACACGTGGAAATATCAAAATGTTTGTCCCCGATATTGGGGAACCACTCAAAGTTCAAGTTTACGGATGAATTCTTCGCTTGGTGGAGAACGAATTTGATCATTATTGAGGACTTTCCATATGTCAGAGTGGATTTTCGGGGCAGTGTGGACTTAGTGCTCCCAATGGGAATTGACTGGGATGTGTCAGGTATGAAACCAAAACTTGTCATGTTTTTTTTATTTTTTATTTTTTATTATTTTTATGTGTACAAAGATGGATCTTAACAGATGTTTTTGTTTCATCATGCAGAGAGAGGTGCACCACGTCCGACAGAGGTGTCGACACTAGGGAATCATGGAGACGTGAATATAGCTATGGAGCATGAGGTGGCAATGTGGGGACTTCGAGAGGTTGATAGGAACCTCTGAGGTTTGACTATGGGTTTCCCTCCTCTCAGGATATGAGATGCACCTCTTCCTCTGCAGAGGCATATAGTAGGGGTTCCTAAGATTTTGAACCACTTTCTCCGACGAGTGGCCCATGTACTGGTGTGATTTTTGGAGCACAACGTGGTGCAGGAGGACTAGGATCCTCCATGTATTTTGTAGTCTTTTCTTGATGATGTCATGGGCATGAGGCCCGAATGTTTCCCTATTATGTACTTTTTGATGTAAACAAACTTTTTCTATCACTCATTATATATATATATATATATATATATATATATATCCTAGTGTTTTGGTGCCAATGATGTTACAATTTATCTTGTGTCATGTTTTTAATCTACATGTGATTCATTTTTTTTTATCTATGCATGAGATACCGATCCAAAATATAATTTGCAAGAGAATCTGATGTTGTGTTGAGTTCTCTTGGTATGTGTCTGTATTATGTAAATTCAAACATTCTTTCAAGATGACAAACTCTTAGGTGAACACACAATAGTATAGGGTTGTGAACAACGTAAACTCGATAAATATGACAAACCACTTGTTGAGAATCTAGGTTGATGACCAGATGAGATATACCTAGAGAGGAGGTCTCGGTTAAAAGTCTAATGAGAGTGTTATATTCTGCCACGTTATTGGTTTCTGATCCTAGGAAAATGCCTCATGAACTCAACAACTCATCAGAGTGGTAAATGATCCAAGCTGCAGAAGTAATGTTTTGGGTGTGTCGACTAGCTCCATCCGCAAACCCGACAAAGATGGAAAAGGGATATTTCATCTGTGCACACAATCACAAGATAGAGTATAAGCGGCTAAAACAAAACTCGTACACACAAGAGAAAAGACACACCAAATCAAAAAATAAAGTATAATAGTGTACAAAGCACACATGCCGGATGTTCTATGCATAGTAATTCTTGAGGTAAATCTCGTTTCGGAGCTCACTGAGAGATATTCCATCGTAGTCAACTAGCTTGTAGGAACCTCTATGTAATACATGTTTTATGATATAGGGTCCATTCCACATAGGTTCTAACTTTCATGTCCCTAACTTATCGTGAGCCTAGTCATAAACGAGGACTAAGTCTCCTTCTGTGAAAATACGCAGTTGAACAAATTTTTCATATTGACTCTTCATTTGTTTTTGATACATCTCATTGATGAGAGTAGCATCGCGACGTGTTTTGTATAATTTAGTTAAATATAGGAATCGTTCCTGTTGAGCAGAGGTATGAGGTAGGAGTTCTGCAATGAGTTTCAATGAAGGGATTTCACACTCGATTGGTAACACTGCTTCGACACCATATACAGCCTAGAACAGAGTGAATCTAGTTGCAGTTTTCACTGAGGTGTGGTAAGCCTAGAGGGAAAAGAGAAGTTTCAATTTCCAAGAAGTTTTGTTTGCCCCCACCATGCATTGAATCATGGTCTTAAGAAATTTGTTGATAGATTCAACTTGTTCATTTTCTTGAGGATAATAGGGGGATGAGTTTTCATTTCGAAAACCCAAATTAATGTGCAAATCACTCATCATTTGGTTTTGAAAATGTGATCCGTGATCAGTGACAATGGCTTATGGGACACCAAAGTGAGCAATGATGTGGTTAAAAATGAAGAGAGTTGCAGTATGACCATTTTTAAGAAATGTAGGCATAGCTTAAGCACATTTAGTAAAATAATCAATGGAAACGATGATATAATCGTGCCCCTCGGCTGAGGTAGGATCACATTTCATAAAATAAATGCCCCATTTGGAAAAGGGGCCGATGGTGATAATGGGATGCAGTGGAGTAGGGTGGTTTCATGCCTTTTTGTGAAAAAATTGACAGGATGTCTTATGCTGATCAACTAGAAGAATATCAATCTGGTTGTATCTTGAAAATCCATCCATGCAATAAAATATAATGTTGTCGACACAATTATAAATGATTTGGTTGATAAAAGGTGTAGGGTAATTGTCTTTTGGAAAATCCTTGTTGAGATCCCTATAATCGATACAGACACGAATGGTTCCTTGTTTTTTAGCAACCAGAACGATGTTAGAAACCCATTCTCTCAAGGGGACAGGATAGATAAATCCAGATTTCAATAGTTTTTCAACTTCTTCCTTTATGGACGATGTTTTCTTAGGATGAACTGGGTGAAGTTTTTTTCATACAGGTTTAACACCTAGGTAAATTTTTATCTCATGCACAATGATCGATGGATCGATCCCTGGAATTTCCTCGTAACTCCAAGTGAAGACATTGCATAATTCTTTAAATAAAGCGGTGTAAGCTTCCACTTCCTCGGGCGAGCAATTAGCACTGAGATGAACATTTTCCACAATACCTTCTTTGATAGAAATATTGATAGTGATGGTAGAATAAATTTTTCCTAAATTCCCCTCGGAAGTAGTATCCTGGGTAAGTATAGGATAATGGGGAGAATCGACAACATCGGGTGGAAAGATAGAGTGTATATCTTCCTCAATTTCATCTAGACTAGGGAGAAAATATGATCGATGATGGTTGTCATCCCAAGGTACCTTGCCAATACTAAGAATTTCCATAATGGATTCGTCCAATGGAAAAATTCATAGGATATAGTCAAAACAAGAGGATAAGGAATCCAATCAAGATGGCAATGAATAAGTGTCGAATTCCAACAAATGTTGGTCATCCAAAATGGGAGAGGCAGATTGGATAGCATTGTATGAAGCCTCAACATGACTAAGTGGCATAGCGTTAGCTAGTGCATCAAATTCCAAACGAATAGGCACAACCCAAGGATCAGATGATTCAAAGTATTGATATGCCATAGTAGAGATCATATTTATCGTGGCAATGTGTTGTGTGGTGGGAGTAAGTGGTGCAGGGAAAGTACCCATAAGGGAAGAATATTTTAAAATACCTACACCAACAGTTTCATAAGTGATCTTACTATCTCTCGAGAAAGGAATATTGTTGGTGGAGGGAGTGTGAGCGTCAGGGGTGTAATAATCTAACTGGTCAATAGTGACAATTTTACCTTGATAGGGGAATTGTACACATAGAAATACTGATGAAGTGACAACAGTCATGGCATAGAACCAAATTCTTCCTAACAAAAATTTGTAATCAAGGGGAGCATCGACTACCTCTACATCGACAGAGACAGTATTTCCTCCCAACTGAACAACTAAGGACTGTAAGAGTCTGTGAGGATGAAAACCTCGCCCATCGAATTATCATAACATGGTAGGGGATTGATTAAGTGAAGGTGATTTTAATCCTTTCCAACATGCTAACAACATGACACAAGTTTAATCTCCCTCATCCAGTATGGTGTAGTGAATGTGTTGGTTATGAACAACTACATCAATTTGAAAAGCAAGCTGGTGAGAAATTCGTGACTTGAATTTATCAAGGTTAAAGGTGATATCACTTGATGACTTAGGGTCAATTGCACCGATGGTGGCCAAGAGTGTTCTACATTGAATCGGAAAATTTTGTATAAATTCAATAGCGGACATAACACATGGTGCTTGAGACAAATCTTCAACAATGTTGTAGTTTTGGGCGGCACGTGAACTAGGATTAAAATTTGACTTACGAATAGTTCTCCTGGGAGGGTGTAAAATAGAGTCGAAAGTGTGTTTCTCAATATCAAGTGACCTAGAAGGAGGAATAATGGTGGCGAGGGGTGAATCTGGTGGGGTACCGTTAGTAACCTTCTCATTATCAGGTTTAGCCGGTGTGTCATATGTTGTGGTGCGAATGGTTAAATCAATCCCATTGAACATATAAATATGAGTACTCAATGAGGATTCCTCACTAGGAGGATGATTGGGATTGCCCTCTGTTAGAGGGGAAAGGGCTTGAGAAACCATGGATTGTTGTTGAGGAAAAGTCTTTGTTAAAATAGTGGGTTGGGAACTCAATTTGAAAAGTTTTGCAACTTCCTCACGATGAGGACAGTCTCGGGTGTAATGATCATCACCACAAATGAGACACGATAGTTTTGGTTTTCGTTGTGGTTGCTTTTTAGGAGCAAGTGGTGGAGTTTTTGTTTTTGGATTTTCATTATTATTATTCTTTTTGGGTTTATTTTTCATTTTCTTCTTTCCTCCAAATTGTTGTGAAGAGGAATATTGAACTGCATTCACCTCACATATTTGAGTAAGGGGGGG
>JZKD02S1657686.1:306333-357915 GCA_000966675.3 Picea glauca
TCCCAATGTGTTCAGAGCATATCAATTAGCCAAAAATGATTATCCAATCACAGAAAACAAACATAGGCTCACCAAACCATGTCCTCCATCAAAGAGGGCTTCAAGCTCCCTGGAGTTTCCTGGAACTTCAATGGTGAAAAACTTGCATGAAGAGTCTTCAAATGGCTGTGAAAATGACACCAATGGATCCATCACGTCCAAAAACCCCTGGCCGGGCTTTTACGGCACTTCAATCGGCCAAACGATGAAGAAGTTAGGCCTCCTCCATTTTCCTCCTTCAAGCTTTGCTGGAACTGGTTCTACAAAACGCACCTCTGTGTGCATGAACCTGAAACACGCTCTAAAACACATGTTTAAACCTGGCACTGAGCGGTTCTGAAGAACCGTGCAAACTGTAGGACAGTTAGGGTGCCTCCAGCCCCTAACCGCCAAGCTCTCGGGCACATGGTGGCATAAGACCTCGGGCTTTTGCAAAAAGGCTAACGGTTTTAAAACCGTGCCAACCATTTGAAACCGCGCGCATTATGCATAATGGTAAAACATTGGTTTAAAAACCTGCACACATATATAATGGCGTAAATCTTGGGTTATAGTTCCAAAACCCGGCTATGTATTAATCCCGTGCCACATTTAAAATGGTCATATATTAAAACAATACAACCGTGCTATATGGTTTTAAACCGCGCCATGTGAACGGAGGGCATAACCATGGAAAAACATTTGAACATTCAAACTCCCGCGCCATTTAAAAGAAGGAACGGTCATATGGTTAAACAGAATAGAACCGTGGGCTATACACTTAACCCTGCGCGCGCATATAAAAGTATAGTGGTCACATGTGGTGCGATAAAACCTCGGGCTGGGGCTAAGCCCTGGCCCGACCCCCCGCCACATTTTACAACTTACCACTTTAAATATATTCAAATGCATATATCTATTAAGTATTACCGTGGGTGCGATGGTTGGTCGGACTTTGTTGAGAACTTTGGAATGGTGGGGGAAGTCCGGGGGTCGAACCCCGCGGCCTCCATATAATTTTTAATAAACCACAC
This sequence comes from Picea glauca, assembly GCA_000966675.3. Taxonomy (NCBI): domain Eukaryota; kingdom Viridiplantae; phylum Streptophyta; class Pinopsida; order Pinales; family Pinaceae; genus Picea; species Picea glauca. The sequence continues at coordinate 307,386 of JZKD02S1657686.1, forward strand.
AAAACACCAACAACCAATAAATGGGTGCCATGTGGCAGCCCTTGATTGGGCCACGTAGCGCCCTAACATTCACCCAACTAGATGCCACATGTCGCAATATAACTCTCCCACTGACAACCAATGAATGCTTGCCACATCAACTACCACGTGTGAGTCGTACGATCAAGCCACGTCATCCCGGGCCACGTAGGATGCTGACGTCATCATGTGCCACGTGTCACCCTTCCAGTGGTGACACGTGTCACCTCAGGATTGGACAAATTGTATGCTGAAAAGTCAAAAAATGCATGACACGTGTCATGCCCTGGAGCTGCCACATGTCCTGTACAGACCTGCCACGTGTCCTGTACGGACTGTACGGACAGGTACAGTCAGCATCAAATTTTTCCCTGTTTGGCTCGGCGAACAGATCGCGATATCTTCTCCATACGGACTTTGTTTGCAAAAGTAAATATACCACCGGAATCAAGAAGACGAGACGAACGCAATGGCACCATTTTAATCACATTTCGAGCACTTTGAAAATTGAGCAAAATTTTGCCCCCTGGTCCAGATTTTGATCAATCCTGAAGCTTGGATCAAGCCAAACCAACTTGGATCATTTCTAGTTGTCCTTATAGATAAGGGGGATTTCTCCCCTAGAATCTATCAACCAATTGACGCTCCCTCAAAGATGGAAACAAAGAATTATATTAGCACTCCCTGCTAAGTGTACAAGGAGCAATAACGCTCCCTAAAAGTGAGCATGGGAGCATTGATCTCCAAAAATTCGTTTAAGATGATAATTTCCCAAGGAAAAATAATGTATAAGCTTGCCAAATTATGTGTTTTCCTTTTCTAACATGTCTTAGAGGGTGTATCAAGTGTTATTATGGTGTCGTCCGCAATGCGACACATGTAGGATGAAAATACAATGTTTGTGACATGTGTGAAAAAAGTGCAACACTTGCAACACTTACGATAATGATAATAGGACATTATCAAAGTGAGGAATTTTGACATGTAACATATACTAAGATTCCAAAACATGACCTGTGTTGAGAGGGCCACGAGCTTATTTCTAGGAGGGTACCTGAGAAACCTCGTCGAGGCCCTAGGCATGGTGGGTATAAGGAATTCCTATTTAGTGGCTGTGTGAATGAGAGTGGCCTTCATCTTTTTAATTTCTCTGATATCTTGAGAGATTTCCCTTGTGGTGTCATGGCTTGGCATGGGGGTGGCAAGATTGTAGAAATCTAGTGCATGTGATCCTATGATTGGGTGGAAAGGTTCTCACCCTTAGTTAGTTGTTTTGGCCAACATTATATGATTCAACAAATAAGTGCACATTGACCCTCAATCACTTGATGCTTGATATTCATGTAATATTTTTTTTTATTGTGAAATATACAAAACTATTTGGAGGTTTGAATGAAATTCAAGAGAGATAGAAAGAATGTGTATATTGCTTCTCTCTACATGTTGTGATCCTTATTGGTTATCATATCTTATGATGAATGATACATGAAGAGATCTATTTGGATATGTTATTCATATTTTATTTTTATATGCTTCAATTTCCTGGTTATTTAACCTATGAGGACAAGCTTTAAAGGAATCCTTGACAAATATCTTTGAAATCATAAAAATAAGTAAGGAGTGCATGGGAGTATGCTCCATGTATGTTCTAAATTTCCTCTATGGGTCGTCGTCCTCTGTGAAACCTAAATTTAGTGGGAATTCATGACCTTTGTATAAGCATTTTGATATTTATTCCCATGGGGAAGTACTGATTCTTCCTTGGATTCAAATTTTTTCGTTTCATGCTTGACTTTACGATATAAAGCCCTCTTATCACGAGTATGAAAAATCGAGATCGGGAGAAGAAAACCAAAGAACCCAAAGAAAATGATAGTAATTGGATGAGAGGGGACGATAAATCTCAACCATATAATCATCACTAAATACTAAGAAGAAGAGGTAGATCCATGGTTAACTGGGTCATTGGATAATCAAAACACTAGAAAATCAACAATGAAGGCCTTTCAAAAATCTCGGATTCCCGAATCCCGGTGAGGTCACGGTTCCCTTGTAGGGTTCCAAACCCGTTGAAAGAACATAGTGGAAGGAAAGGCACATGTGGATGATGCCACTATGATGTATCATGCCAATGTGGTAGCTAGAATTCCATGGGGGAATGACAAGTGTCGGTATTAGATTGGTATAGGTCTAGTGTGGGACCCTGTTGAGCATAAGCCTTTGGTTTGGTGCCCTTAAACCTTAATCGTTAGATACGAGGGTAGAAAATCTTAGTCATTGGATGTGAAGAAGTGTAACCAATACTTCGGGCCATCAGAGCTCCTAGGAATCAATATTTTACCTTTCCTCCATGTTTTCCTAGTGCTTGGTTTGGAAATTTTCAAGGAAGGGACCCATTTTGTTTTCTTGCGTGCATATGAGTAGAATGAAGTTAGGACCCATGTCGATGATTTCATGATGATGTAGATGAGCCAATATAAAGTGGATAGGTTTCAGTACCTGAGTGGAAGATCCCTTATGCCCTGTGATGATGTGTAGTACCACATCAGTCCACAGGTTGTGTCGTGGTTGGTACACATGACACAACTAATAATTTTCTATGTGTATTGGATAGTTAGAGTTCCAGTGTAGAGTTTTGTCTGAGGCTGGAGGATGTGATAATTTTAGTATGCATGTTTCATGACATGTCATTAGTCATGTGTTCGATCCATGTCATCCTAGTGATGATGTTATCTGCCACATGTTGTTCCATGTCATGGTTCCATGTGTCTTGGTGCCAATTGGACCAATGGTATTCATGCACCCTAGAGCCCTAGGATAGCTCATATCTTTTATATCTAGGGGCCAAGATATCTTGGTCATTTATCTCATAGACAATCTCAAGAGAGGGTTGTCACCTTAGAGAATCAGACCACTAGACAAGTGAAGACCTATTGTAAGGATCTTGGTGAAGACTGGGGTTTCAATGCTTGGTGTGGTGAGGTGCTTGATGGAGTGAGGTGTATGGTGGGTTGAGGTTCCAATTGGGTTGTGTTCCTAGTTGGGGTATGTTTCTAGGGATCAAACCAATGGATAATCGACAAATGGTAAGATCTTTGGTAGTGTGAAGTGTGGGGGATCCACTAGATCCCAGTGAGGTACAAAACTGCCTCCAAGACCATAGTTGGTTGTGTAACATGCTCAATATTCATTGGTCAAGGTATACTGTGTTGGAGGATTGATGTGCCTTGACACGTCAATCCATGTCTATGGTACTAGTAACAAGGATCCATGTGGGTTCCATGTGGAAATCAAGGGAGAAGGCCTAAAAACTTAAAAAGGATATAACTTTTGATTTTGAACTCAATTTTAAGAATAAATACATTTGTTGGAAATCCCTCGAAGAGTGAGACTGGATTGTGATATCATAATTGGATTTAGAGGGGTGAAGATAGGAATATATTTTAGATAGATTAAAAGAGGAATTAATACACCCCACTAGCCTAAGAAATCTTAGGGGGTCTGGTGTGTGACAAAATGGTATTAGAGAAGAGTTCAAACTCTAGGCCTAGATGGAAAAAAGGTAGGCCACAGGGGTAGGTTTGTATAAGAATGAATTGAAAATAATTGATCCTAAATACTTAAGGAACAACACAAAATCAAAGGATCCATGGAAATGAATGAAGGCATTAATTGGTTATGTTATGTATTTTCTCAGTGAAGTTATGGTATATGTGTATGGATATCTTGATTGTGGTACATCTTGTTGAAGTTTGGTGCATGGTTTATTCACTTGTTTGGTACCAATGGTGATACATGTTTGGTGCATGGTTGATGCACTTGTTGTTGATCATGATATATGCTTGGTACACATTTGGCACATATTCTTGACATATATACTTCAGTGATGAGATCTTATGGTATATTGTATGGTGTTGATGTACATGGTTGATGTGCATGATTGGCACATGGTATGGAACAAGATTTACATGGTTGATAGTTTGTTCATGATTCACTATTGACTGTTGATATATCCTTTGTTTCATGGTTGATGCATGAGATAATATGTATGATTGGAATACACTTGATGTATGGTATGGACCGAGTTTAGATGGTTGATGCATGGATAGGTCCAAAGATCATCATATGAAGAGAATATAATTCTTGAGAAGTTGATCTATGTTCTAGTTGAGAAACGACATTTGCAAAAAAAATCATATTGCAATGGTAGCATATTGATCGTGTTACAGAGAAGACATGGGGAGACATACCCACAGGGGGAGTTATTTTTCTTCCCAAGATTGGTTAAAAATGTATGATTCTAGATGGAGAGATGTTAGAGATGATTGGTAGCCATGTTACCAACATTGCATTAGAGGGATATCCTTTGTATAAAGGGGAGAGATTCATCAGATACATGGAGAGAAGCCTCAAGGACAATTTAGTTAGGGGGAGCAGCCCCAAAGAGATATACCCTTTTCCATTTATGTCAAAGGGGGAGAGATAGACACGTTGATGTGGTGAGATGAATATTGATGAGGAGCATTTCCATGTCTACATGTTTCCATCAATGATTGGTGTTGAAATCAATGTTGTTGTTTCCATCATTTCCAAAGTGGGGGATTTTTGTATTATGTTTTCATTGATGTCCAAGGGTTGATTTCACATGGTGTCATAGCGTTTTCATTGATGTATGATGTATGATGGGTTGATGTGTTGATGTGATATATGGATTGATGTATGGTCATGGTTTATAGGAAGTACCAAATGGATGAACTCCAAAGTGGTCCCCTTATGGTTAAATCCCTCGCGGGAAGACACTTTTGGAAATGGTTAGTTGATTGAACAGTTCTAGTAATGTGGTTAGGGACCCCAAGTTTGTTTGAAGAATAATGTAATGAATATCAGTAAATTTTCCAGTGACAATATTATAAATGGATAGTACATGTCTTGTCGTTTCTTTTGATATGTAGTACGCCACACAATTACTCATGGTTAGGGAGATATGGCCATGAGAAGTTGGAGAACCCTCATATGTTGTCTAGAAACCCCTAGAAAGTCAAATAAGTCATATTATTCTAGAAAATCCTAGAAGAAGTTGACCATTAAAAGTGGTTAGTCATGGGTTAAGTGGTTGCAACAAGAAAACAATTAAAAATAAATTAGTTGCAACAATAAGTGGAGAGTTTACTGTTTGTGGAAAAGTGGTTGTAAGTGGACAAAGTGGTTAGAAGTGGGCTAGACCCAAAAGAAGGAAGTGGGTTATAATATAATCCCTAGAGGAAGCTAGTTGGAGAGTATAATTGAGAGATCAATGGTCTCTTATGAAACAAATATTTTGAGTATATTGAAGATCTATTTTTGGTGAAAGATTCACTGCAGGTACTCATGGATGCATAAGGAGTTTTGTAAGTCTGAGGTACCAAGGAGGTTTGATGGAAAAAGTTTTGGAGATTCAGAAAACCCTAGTTTTATGAAGCAGTATGCAGGATGCAGTGGAACATGATGCATACATACGCGGGATGCAGTAGGCCAGGATGTGTACATATGCATGTTGAAGAAGGAAAGTTCGTGTATACATGGAAAGGACATGAAAATCTTGAGTAAGTGTTGGTTCTAGGTTCCTGAAGTCTGAAGAAAGTTCCCAGGAAAATAGTATACAAGTTCAAACATGTTACAAAAGTTCTAGTATAGTTACATATTGTCTTGATTCTTAGATTTACTCTTGGTATGGTGAATTCTTGAAGCATTATTTGTATGGTTGTTATGATGTTTGGATATGGTAGATGTTGGCTAGTTGGTTGAGTGGGCTTGTTCTAATATGGTTGAGGGATATCTATGTTATGGGATGGTGTATGCGTGAGGAACATGCATATGTTGTTGGATGTTGTAGGTTTATTTTTGGTTGGAATGGTATTGGTTGCAGTGATAGTTTGGATGCAGTGACAATTTACTGGTGGATGTGACAAAGGAAGGAAAGTTTCATAAGTGCAGAAGAATGGATTCCCTAGTCTTATGAAGGTTTATGCAAGCTAACATAGGGAAGGAAGCATACATACACATGATAAAATATAGGCATGTCAAGTGCATACACGGGTTGCATTATAAACAGGTCACATACATGTTGGCATATTGGTTTCTATCTACAAGTTGGATCTTGTACTTAAGGGTTATATTCCTCGCATCTAGGTTGGTGCTGAGATATGCAAGATGAGTCTTGTATTTAGAGTTGGTACTCTATTAGAGTTGTTTCTCTTTTCAGTTGATGTTGATAAAACCCCAAGATTGTAGTCTCCCGTAACACATAATACAAAAATCTTACACATATATCTGGTGTTCCTTGTGTTCATTATGGTGATGGTTTAATGTTCTTTATTATTCATGAATGTTGTTGATACATGGAAGTAGCTAAGTACAAATGAATAATATGTTTGAAGTGGTTGCTAACTAAAGTTTTGAAAGAAGTGTAAAAGAGCCCTACATTGATTCATCCCCCTTCCTCTAAGTGTGGTCAGTGTGTCCTACAATTTTAGATAGAGGAAAAGAGGAATTAAAACACCCCACCAACCTAAGAAAGGTTAGGGGGTCGAGTGTGTGACAAAATGGTATAAGAGGAGATTTAAAACTCTAGTCCAAGATGAGCCAAAGGTAGGCCATAGGGACAAGTTTGTATAAGCATGAATTGAAAATAGTTGAGCCTACAAGACTTAAGGAACAACAAAAAAGCAGAGGATCTATGGAAATGAATGAAGGAATTAAAAATTTGTGGCCTAAGAACCTAGAATTGAGCATTGGTGACAACCCTTAGGTGTTGAATGGATTATAAATAATAAATGGACTTATTTAATAAGTTGTAATGCTATCTATCAACTTGAGTGGAATGAGCCTTTTTCAATTATGATTTTTGTTTATATAAGGGTTAATACCCATATTTATACTTCCATTTGATTATGTAATTGATTAAGAGATGAAATGGTAATCCATTTGGCATTGGAGTGGAAGAGATATGTTGTTGGATATCCTCTTATGGTTAAGTGGATGAATCTATGACCAAAAGGGATGTATGAGCCCCAGATTTATGGAAGAGGTCACAAGCTTGGAAATTAGAGATAATAAGTCTCTACAAAGAGATTTGGGAATAAGATTGGAATGAAAATATCATTTTAGTTCAATGAAGGGAACAATCAGGGTATTGATCGGTGAAGAATAAATCCAAGTAACCAGGAATGGATATGCTAGTGATGTTGCTACATATAACCTTATGAAGTAAGACAAGGATTAAGAAGGTGTTGATCTAGAATCTGGTAAAGGGAGTCCTTGGAAAATATCCAAAATATTAGTGAATTAGGTGAAATATAGAGAGGGATGATAGCCATACATGTATGGTTATGTATGCTCAAGTAATGAAGGAAGGGATTCTAGGTAAGGAATTTCGTTAGTAATATTTTCTAACTGAGAATGATTTGAGGTGAGAAGAGAAATAGGAATCAATACTTTCTATGCCATGGATAATATTGTAATTACCTAAGTGATTACGGATATGTGGAATGTTCCTTTTATAGTGAGTGTGCAAGGGTGATCTCTTATTGATTGTTTTCACATGGAATAAGACAACATAACTATGATTATGTCTATGAGATTTGTCATGTGAATGAATGTAATCTCTCATCAGAGAAGATTAATATTAAGATTCAATATATGTATATGAATGATATAAAAATGTGCAAGTGATGCACATGCATGATATATGTGTGTGTGTGTGTGTGTGTGTGTGTGTGTGTAGATGTTATGACCACCTGAATAAGTGAATTGTGAAGAAATAATAATGCTTGTTGTTTTTTGGGAAGCATTGTTGATTAATTAGTTGATCCTGACTGGAAGGGTTTGATTGTTTTGTTGAATGCTAGCTGAGAGGGGGAGTTTTTTACCATTTCCTTAGAAAGAGCTAGTGTGAAATGTTGAAAAAGAAAATGAGCAAGAATGCTCTATTGATATGAAAGAAGGAAATATGATTGTGATTATTCCTTTAAATTTTTATCTAAATGGTTGTGAGAAAATCACAAGTTGAAATGATTTCAAATATATATGCATATTTAAGTTATAAAGGTGTGTGTGAAGTGCATGAAAAACATATTGTGAATCAAATATGATAGAATAGATTCACATGTTTGAATGTGTGGTTTGAATGTATGCATACCTATATTCCTTATGGAAATTGTAGGAAAGAAAATGAAATGATGGATTTTATTCTAACTCCCAGGTTTGTCAATTTTCACATGCAACTCTATGTGACTAATTCATATCTGAAAAATTGCTTCCTAGTTATCTAACTATCACTGAAAAAATTTAGATTGAAAGTGTTGACTGAAAACATATGCAGTGAAAAAAAAAATATCAAAGATGAATCATCAATACACAAGAGACACAATAATTGTATTCTTTAACCTTATCCAATCCTTCAAATCTAAGGACAAAAATAGTCCTCTCAATTTCACCAAGACCAAGGATAAAACTAGTCCTCTCAGCTAATACGTCACCAAAATATCAAGACAACCTTGTCCTCCAATAACCATACAAATCAGAAAACCAAACCTCAACAATATTATGGAAATTTCCTCTGCCCATGAATCTATTGTAGACCACATGTATGGCCTAGTGATGTCACATGTCAACTTGTATGGATTTGTACCTTCCCATAAAATCATATACATGAGTCACCTTACTGGAAACCCGTGTATATACGTTGTCTTCTCCATTGCAATATGAATATACCTTATACTTGATTTTTCCTTATACAAATTGCTTATATACATGCTTCATCCTTCTGCAAACCGTGTATAGTACACAAAATTTGCTCCACACATGCGACCTTCTTCACTTCTCTCTTCAAGTCCATATTCACCACCTTGTACACTTTCCCTTTGCTAAGATCACCAAAACTCCTAACAAAAGTGTAGAATCACTTTATGCTAACTCAATTCTTCCATGTGATGATCATGTCACAACGAATTCTATCCTATATATGAAATCCTTAGGGTTCACCATAGAAGCCCCTCCACAAGTCAACATCAAATTAGGTTGTCCTTTTGGGTGTGAAACCCCAACACAAGCCCAAAAATACCATCATCAAACCCATGAATCCCCCACTCAAATCCAAAGATGTTTTCTCCAAACCGAAAGTGTGATGTGGTTCCCATGATGGTTTTGACATGCCCAACACCTAGGGTCATGTGAGAATACCTACCCGAAGCTACAAAAATCAACATAGATCATTTTAGGTGATGTTGGATATGCAATAAGAGAGTTTCATGTTGAAGAAGGCCCATGTGTGTGGACTACAGAAGGACTCTATCAAGAGAGAAAAGATTTACAAATTAATGACTACTAGAAATTAGGTAGTAGTCTATAAAAACCTATTTGTATAAGAATCCTGGATTACATTTAAAAATAATGCATGTGCGGAAGAATTGGATATGATAGAACCTTGACAATACTGATTATATGTGATCAATGTGCATAACACACTTGTTTGTGATTAATTCATAAGCTAACTTTGATAATTCATTGTGTTGTTGAATTTAAGGAAAGATGACTCTCTAAATGAGGAAAAGTCAAGACAAACTTGATTGACGCTGCTCAAGAAATGGAGAAGGAAGGCCTAGGAATAGGGAAACATGAAAAAATAATATGGAGAAAGGGGAAGACTTTTCTCAATCTAAACTTTGATTTGTTCAACAGAGTTGTATGATTTAAAAGAAAAGTTATAAAATAAAGGGAATTAGTGAAGATGTTTGAATGAATAACCTAGTTAAATCCATAATATGAAAATGGTAGATAGGTCATGGAAACAGATTATCCATGCTAAGAATTTTAGAATTGAACAAGAGGAAATTGAAAGGGAAAATCCATTGACTTCTCTCTTTCTATTTATTGTATTTATCTAGAATGCAAAAATGGATGGGATGTTATGTGTCCATGTTTTAGGCATAAAAATGATGATGGTTGTATAAAAACAAAACAACTAAAATATGTTTATGGTTGGACCTAATGAACACATTGGGCAATAATGTGGTAGAGTGCAATTACATACGTTGGGCATATATGAAAAATTTATGTTGATTTTTTAAAGTGTCATGACACTAATATTTTGATTTAACATGAAAAATGATATAATTGTGAATGTGATTATGCCTGCTATGTGTAGGAAAAAGATTGGAGTTGTTGGGGAAGAAATTTTCCACCTAAATACAAGAAGGATGTTGTTTAAGGATTGATGAAGGGACCCTATAAGTTCCCATGAAGTATCAAACCGATGAGGTAACATTATAAGGATTGCTGGCAGCCAAGACGAGTATAAATTTTTCATGCTAGTGTGGCATGAGATTTGAAAGGGATTGGGTAAGGATCCCTTCTGAAATATTTTATATTTTAATGATATAATTTTAATGTTGATTGACTATTGTATGTTAGTAATACCCAAGCAGGGTAAGATTTAGGATAAGAGAACCTGAATGACAGAGGGAGGAACCTCTGGTAATCAAGAATGGTTAAAATAATTGCATGAAATTCATGAAAAAATGTGTCATGAATTGATCTAGGTGGATATCAGTGGCTACCCACCTTTTTCGATTGGCTCAAAATAGTTTTCTGGAAAATTTGACAATTTACTATTTTTAGCAGTTTTTAACTTTCGGGGCCATTTTGAGGGCCCAAATGAAGGTTTTTAAAGATATAGGTTCTCAATGATACMATAAGGAATAATTTAGCCCAAAAAATGAATCTCCTCGATGATACCTTTCCAACGAGCTATCATACGCMTAAAACGGAGATCGTATGCAAAAGTTACGACCCTGGGAAGTTGTTGTACTAACTTACCCAAACGGGGCCCACATGACTTTTGGCGCTTCATCTCCTAGGGTTAGGTTTTTGGATGTCTAGGAATTTTGGAATTCCTTTTTATTGTAAAAATTCCTTCAGATCCTCATTGTAATCATCTTCTTGCGAATGCGAGTAGCTGTCACATCTCTTCTCAGAGATAAACTGCCACCATTCTATCGAGTCTTTCACTCTGTATTTTACAGACTCTGTACATTTATTTCATTAATAGAAATCGTGTATTATTGTATATTTGTGCTTATGGTTTCATCTCTGATATATTTCTGTTATATTATTGAATATATGCGATATCTTTGTGCATTTCTTTATTATATCTCCGATCTCATTTCGTGCCGAAAATAATCTGGATCAGTGGTATTAGAGCAGGCTGTTCTTGGTCATTTATTTTAGTGCATGTCCCCGACGAGGTCTAAGTATAGCAAGTTGGGTCTTGAGCTTGTCTCTCTTGAGTAAAATCACTCTCGCACACCCAAGAAACCCTCAATGGTGGAAGAAAAGAAAAATGACGGAGCAGAGGATCCTATCAGTCCGTTGCTTGAGCAAGCTCTCACGTGACAGAGGGACGAAATGATGGAGAAATTTTCCCACATCCTTCAATGCCTGCCGATAGTAATAGGTGCATCTTCATCAAGCAACCACTTTAGAGGCACCTCGCCTTTCAAGGTACAAGTTAATTTTTATATTCCTGTATTTGAAGGACAGATAGGTGCATAAGCCCTAGACAAATGGTTAAATCTACTAGAAGGTTATTTTTTTGTTCACAACTTTTTCGACAAAGAAAATATCACCTTCTCACTTCTTAAATCTCTCCCCCATGTCAAACATCGGTGGGAAACTTATTGGGAGCAAAGTTTCACAAAGGACGCTGAAATATATGGGGTCGATCCCACTTGGGATTTTTTTGTGGATGCAGTAAAGGAACAATATTACCCTATTGGTAACTATGAGGACCAGTACATGAGATGGACCACACTACGGAAAGAGAGGGGCCAAGAAGTTATAGAGTTCACCAATACCTTCCATACCTTACGCACCAAGCTGGGTATCAAAGACTCTGAACGACATTTGGTTCTGAAATACTATGGGGCTCTACACAGATACATCCAAACTGAAATGGATTTTCTAGACATCTCATCACTCGGTGCTGCCTACCGATATGCTATTAAAATCGAGTAGAAATTTAAGCACTAGAACAAACGGGATTTTGGTTCTGCAAATCTGCAACAACCAAAGTATGAAAAAGTCGTTCCTAACAAACAGTCTCCCAAAAACTAGTCCAAGACACATGAAAAGAAGGGTCACGGGAAGACAAAGAAGGACACCAGAAAATGGTGCGATTTCCACAAAATCCCCTGGAACAACACCGATGAATTTCACTCAAAATAGTCATTGGTGGCTGAGATCAAAGACAAGGAGCCAAACCCTAATTCAGAATCTAATTCTGAAAATACTGGTAAAGGACAAATCATTGACGCAGACCCCACTGTTATTGTCGTGACCACAATAATTCAACCAGAAGAACCAATAGATCCTGAAGAGGGGGAGTGGCTTTTTCATTCACAGATGTGGGTGAAGGGGACCCTGCTACATTTTATTGTTGATAGCGGAAGCCAGAAGAACCTCATCTCAGCAGAGGTCGTCAAACAGTTGGGATTGTCGACAACACCACACCTGCAACCATACAACATCGGGTGGCTTTGCCAAGGATGAGATCTTCGTGTCAGCTAGAAATGTCGATTGTCATATGGATTCCAAACCTTCAAGGATGAGTTATTATGTGATGTTTCCCCACTAGATGTCTATGATGTTCTCTTGGTCCAACCATATATGTGGAAGTGCCACGTTTTTTATGAGTCTCGACCCCGCAGTGTCATTGTTTCTCTGGGGGGTCATCTCTACAAAATATCGGAGGTAGTTACGACTATTGTTCCACCTAAAAAGTGCCGCAAGGTATTATCTCATACTGAAAAATTCATCTTCTTCACAATTTGTTCAAAAGGGGAATAGAAGTAAACTGCAAACACTACAGCTTTGCCCCAAGCACCTTCTATCCAACAGAAGAAGGTCGATAAGGTTGTAGCAAATCGAAAAGATTCCTTTTTCACACCATCCTCTCACATAGCCTAACTTGTTGAATAACCTTAGCCTCAACAGGTTCATGATAGACTTCCACAAATTGAGCAGTGCGACGTCTCCAGCAAGGCAAGCAACTCACCAAGATGTAGATTCAGCAAACGCTTTTCCCTCTCCCCCAGGAACTCAACATAATGGAGACCATTTATTCCTAAGGAGGGAGGATTGATCCAGGTGGATATCGGTGGCCACCCACCTTTTTCGACTGGCTCAAAACAATTTTCTGGCAAATTTGGCAATTTACTATTTTTAGTAGTTTTTAACTTTCGGGGCCATTTTGAGGGCCCAAATGAAGGTTTTTCGAGATCAAGGTTCTCAATGATATTTGAAGGCATTATTGATCCCCCAAAATGAATCTCCTCGAAAATACCTTTCCAATGAGCTATCATACGCATAAAATGGAGATCGTATGCAAAAGTTACGACCCCGAGAACTTGATGTACGAACTTACCCAAACGGGGCCCACATGACTTTTGGCACTTCATCTCCTAGGGTTAGGTTTTTGGATGTCTAGAAATTTTCGCATTCCTGTTTATTGTAAAAATGCTTTCAGAGCCTCATTGTAATCATATTCTTGTGAATGCGAGTAGTTGTCACATCTCTTCTCAGAGATAAGTCGCCACCATTCTATCGAGTCTTTCACTCTATATTTTACAATCTCTGTACATTTATTTCATTAATAGAAAACATGTATTACTGTATATCTGTTTTTATGGTTGCATCTTTGATATATTTCTATTATATTATTGAATATCTGTGATATCTTTGTGCATTTCTTTATTATATCTCCGATCCAATTAAGTGCCGAAAATAATCCGGATCATGAATGCATTGATTAATTGTGGACAATTATGAATAGAAGTGCTCATAAGAATCATGACGGTTAAATGAATTGAGACGATGCATGTGTATAATAAATGGAAGGTATAGGAGTTTCCATTATGGAAGGAAAACCTTATTGTATCCAAAAGAAAAAAAGTATTTGTGGAAGTGGTAGAAAAATTAATTGAAGTAGCCATGAGTATTTTGTAGGATTCCTTATCATTGTTGTTGATATATTTGTGTTTGTCGCTGATATATTTTGGTTTACTTGGTTTTTGGATTTCATCAAATAGTTCACTACAACCTTGTAAAACCCCCTTGCTAGAGATGCTGATATTTTTTAGTATTATTGATTATGTGTTTTAGTAATTGTTTTGTTCAACACTTTTGTCAAACATTTGAAAAGAGAGTTTGCTCAAAAATTCCATCATAGAAATGGCACATAGGAATGGATTCTATTGTATTTATTATAAAAAACAATTTCTACATGTACTTAACAATACAACAAATGCATTTGATCTTTAACAACAAGAGTAAACTCAACAATAAAAATTTGAAATGATCATTTTTTTTACCTGTAGGTGACCAAATTTGTATAGAAATAAATGTAATGGATTTGTCCCTTTTTTCCACAACAGAAAACCCAGTAATACAATCATATCTGATGAGATTAAGAGTAAGGAGAAACTGCATTTCAGTCTTCCCTGTAAACCCCTTTTTGAGACGACACAAACAACAACAAGGATACAACCCCTTCTTCTCTCTACAATATCTATAGATGAGGTTTGGTTTCCTTGCATACTCCCACGAACAAAAATGGAAAGTGAAACCTCCTCTAGGCTCCCATGAACAATTGAGAGAGGGATATGACCCTCACACAAGAAATAAACCTCCACACAAGGAAACTCATCCCTCACACAAAGATGTGGCCTCCTTACAAAAGAACTTGACCCTCCCCATATGAACTGGGTCTGCACAAAAAAATGTGCCTCCCACATAATGAGTGCACCCGTCCTCAAGCCACACAACTACTACTAGTTTGAAAATCTTCCTCCAAGGATGGAATCTTGTGAGAAATATGAGTGATTTCTCCAACCAATCAACTAGGGTGGAATATTTCACCGTCGAAACCAATTCTCAGCAAGGGTTTTGTCCAAAAACCAAAAAATACACAAGATCTCTCTCCAAATCGATTTTGTAGAAATGATCAAGAATTGGAGAAATGATCCCCTATCTCTCCTATATACCCTTTTCACCTTTTTTCACTCAATTAAAAATTATTAATGTGACTTTTTAATTTACCTTTAATATCTCTTCTAAATTCACTTTATCATACCTTTTTCCTTTAATTACACAATGTCACTTTAGGATGTTACTTTTTTCTCCAAATGAATTTAAATACTTAATCCATTAATTCCCCTTTTTTATCGACTCTATCCTAATAGAATCAAATAGGATACTAAGCCTTCCTCCTAGAGAGATCACCTGGAAAGGGACATTATAGTCCTCCCCAATATTCCTTTCCCTCAAGAAACTATAAATTAGGATGCTACAAAATCTTATCTCCCTCCTGTTAGCACTGAGAGTCACCCTCCGACTACAAGAGGATAAGCCCATTACCCATCAAAAAAGGTAAATTGATTAAAATGGTTTGATTAGGTGGATTAGTGAGACTGCAGGGAGAGGAAAATATAATAGAAGTAACTGCAGATCAGTTCGGGACCATTGGGTTATGGAGTCATAAGTATCATGATTAATGGAGGAATTTAAACTACCTATAACAAAAAGGATTTATGTGGTGATGATGAGAAAGAAGAAAGAAAATTTATGAGTGATGAACCATGAAATATGGGCCAGATGACAACAGATCCTCTACCGCCTCATGAATCCATAGATCAGAGATATGCTACATCCAGACAAGAAGAAAAACAAAAAATATCTAATGAACCATGAAATATGGGCATGATGACAACATATCCTCCATCGCCTCAGGAATCCATAAATCAAAGAGATTACATCCAGACAAGAAAAAAACTAGAAAATATATGATGAACCATGAAATATGGTTATGATGACAATAGATCCTCCATCGCCTCAGGAATCCATAAATCAGAGAGATTACATCCAGACAAGAAAAAAAATAGAAAATGTTTGAGCGATGAACCATGAAAGATGGGAAAGATGACAATAGATCATCTACCTCCTCAGGAATCCATAGATAAGAGAGATTACATCTAGACAATAAAAATAGAAAAGCATGTAAACTAAGAAGACAATCTGATAAAAACAACTCAAAGGAATCTTAAATAACACAATATTTACAATCCAAGCCCTCGAGCTTACAAACTAAAAATACAAATCCCTATTCCTCAAACTCTCTCGGCTCTCCAACCTTTGAAAACACCCCCTTTACTAAACCTAAACTGATCTATTTATGATCAGCTTACTCCACCTACTAGGAGTGTGATCTAGTAATACCATTCAAATCTTTCGTTTGCGCTTCCTTCTGTCACACTATGCGTGTTTCCTTCTGTCAAACGCAATCTTAGATAAGCATGGGTCTACAGGAAAAAGCATGCATAGGGGTACCTCGGGCTGATAGTTCTGTCTCCACATCCAGACCCTCCATGCCTTCTATTTATGGAGTGAGTTGAGGTTTTAACCACCACTCAGTTTTCATTAATTGCCTTTTTTCTCAGGATCACAACGAGGCTTAATGCCTAGGGGGAGGCCATGTGCTTCTCTTGGATTTTACATTACATAAGAATGTGATTGCGAGGCCATCATAAGCGGTTTGGATGCACACCACTTTTGAGCCTACAATTCACCCCCTTCCGCCACATAGCTCTTTCGCTATACCATGATTTCGATTGCGGGACTGCTCAAGTATTTTAATGTTCAATAAAGTTGTTTCCCCGCAATGAAGCATGGTCGTTGATCTAGTCACGATATGTAATCTATGCACCTCTGCTAATTTAGCACCCCCACTAAATTTTAACCATGTGCCAACACTAGGATCCTTCTAACTACGCTTAGATATGTTGCTACTTTTTGTGCTTGAATAAGAGAACTTCCAGGAGGATGATCTCCTACAACTGGCGTGGAGGACTGATGTCACTCTACTGATGTGTCACGGAAAGAAGGGTGACACGCGTGACTTGGAAACAAGAGGATGATATGTCCCGAGGTGCCTAGACTGAATGCCACATGTCAACATCCAAAGGATAGGTGGTGAAATATCTGAGACTCCGCAGTAGAAACACTTCATGAATTTGCAAACAAGGAGGGAGAGAAAACATTGAAGCTCTGGAGTCCAGCGCAGATCTGAGTCACTAGATCTAGGAGGACACATGGCAGAGATCTGTGCACTCTGCGGGAATGTATTCCAGAGGAAACTAAGAGGAGAGGAGCCAAAACTCCTGAAACCTAAAATGGTGAAACAAATCATTACAGTTCATTGGAGAAGAACACGCGGCATAGATTTGTGCACTCCGAGAAAAGCACTTTAGAGGAAATTGAGAGAAGTCCAAAAACTCTCGAAACCCAAAATCCAAAGTAAATTGTGCCCGTCCGTTGGAGGAGGAAAAGTGGCACTTTATATTTAATTCAGGGGCTTCTGTCTAGTGCTAAACCTCGTGCAACTTTATAACTTTGAATTCCTGGGGGTCGCTAATATGAACTTCATAGGGGATCTCTGCCATTGAAAAATGAACCTGTCGGTTGTTTGTATTTTGAGCCCAAAATGGGCTTCTCTTGAGTGTTGCGTTTGTGCTCATGGTTGTTTCTTGTTCAAGAAAAAGGCTTGGATGATTTGTTGCGACCCTTAACAACCTCATGTGATAACATTGGCTCCACAGGGGATGGCATGCTCCCTGTGAGCTGCCAAGAACAAGCAGCTCTAGTTCCTTAGTTGGTGGGTTGTGGAGTCAAGCTCAAATATATTTTTCTGAAGATAGAAGGCTGACATGTACACTATTATACTAAAAGAAAAAAAACACATGTTCTTTAGAAGGAGCTTATTTATGTACAATCCTAAACTAACCGATTTTTTACAATGTGCTAGGTGAAAGAAAACTTCCACCATAGCCACCCAGACTGTTTGGTAATATAATTCTTCTTTTCACTRCAAATGATCCACAAAAGGTAAGGGAAGTATGAAAGTAGAATTAAAACATGTTTTGGAACACTGACAATACCCCCAAATGATGATAAGATGAATAATTTCGCAGGCTCCAATGATTTTGGAAAACTTAACTCCATATACAACCCCACAGGGTCATAAAATTTATCATAAGGCATGCTCAACTAGTAAGAAATTACCTACTTTATTTCATCATTGCTCACCTGTTGTTTGATGTTCTCAGAGTGTATATGTGGATAAAGGATGGATGCAAGTTGGCTAATCCCATGTGATATTTTCTCATTTACAAGTGTTGGACATGAGATAAACTGTACATTTAGCTCTTCCTTTTCTCCTTCATGTCTCTCCCAAAGATCAGGTTCATAATTATCATACACAAGAACCATGCTACAAGGTTCCAAAGGATCCATGAAAAATCTCTGCTCCTCATCATCTTCACTGGGATATTCATAAAAAATTGGTTGTTTTTGGTCAGCATTTGAAACAACTTATTCATCATAAGAAAGGATGCCAAAAACATCTGCTTCAAGGACAAGAATATCCTCTGCATTTTCTCCATAAGAGTAACAAACAACATTTTCCTTCAATTCTGAAAAGCTAGGAAAAAACAGAGAGAAATATTCCCTAGTTCTTTTAACTAGCTTATCATCTATCTCAGCTTCGCAGTCAGGAGAAATATCTACTGCAGAATACACTTTCGCTTCGCCATCAAAATATTCAAAAGAGATATGTTGACCTTTATGAACATTTAAGACAATAGATACATCTGATATGATGCCATATGTTTCTGTGCTATTGTTATCATAATGAGTATCATTCAACACCTCTTGATCTTCATGGTAAATGTTTTATTCTACAATAAATGTTTCATCACAAATTGGGCTTTCATGACTAGCAGAATCTTTATGGAGCAAAGAAAACTCATTACAACATCCCTCAAAAAGACGTTAAGTTGGAAAATATTATTTACAAAAGGAATTTAAAGCTGCATGAAAGTCTGTCAAAGAGATGATACTTGCAATTGGGAGAGATCTACACCAATCACGAGCAATCCCCTCTAATGAATACTTGAAAATATTTATCTAAACATCTTCATGCACGATATGAAGTTGATGAATAAAATCATGAAAATACATTAAGTGTTCAGCTGGTTCCTCCCAGTCTTCTCCTTGAAATTTAGGAAGGCTACTTTCCTGTTCATCTCTACTAGGCACTAGATTAGGGAAACCAAATATCTTTGAAAAATCGCATAAATCATACCTCTGAGCTAAAATATTATCCATTTCAAACCAATGGAGTCGCCAATAGATTTCTGAAAAATGGAGTCCCCATGGTGAAATATGAGCATTCAGAATAATGTGTCCAACTTCAGTTCACCATCTAAAATTGTATATTTTCATTGTCGCTCTCCCAAAGAAGATATCTTCACTTCCGTCCCTAGAAATGACACCATTAATGTTATCACTGAGATTCACCCTCCGACTACAAGACGATAATCCCATTACCCATGAAAAAAGGTAAATGAATTAAAATGGTTTGAGTAGGTGGATCAGTGAGATTGCAGGGAGAGGAAGAAATAACAGAAGTAACTGCACATCAGTTTGGGACCATTGGGACATGGAGTCATAAGTATCGTGAATAATGGAGGCATTTAAACTTCCTATCTGACAAAGGATTTATGTGGTGATGAGGAGAAAGAAGACAACAAATGTCTGAGTGATGAACCATCAAAGACGGGCAATATGAAAACAGATCCTCTACCACCTTAGGAATCCATATATTAGAGAGATGCTACACCTAGACAAGAAGAAAAATAGAAAATATCTAATGAACCATGAAATATGGGCATGATGACAACAAATCCTCCATAGCCTCAAGAATCCATAAATTAGAGAAATTACATCCAGACAAGAAAAAAAATAGAAAATATATGATGAACCATGAAAGATGGGCATGATGACAACAAATCCTTTATCACCTCAGAAATCCACAAATCAGAGAGATTACATCCAGACAAGAAAAAAAATAGAAAATGTCTAAGTGATGAATCATGAAAGATGGACAAGATGACATAAGATCTTCTACTACCTTAGGAATCCATAGATCAAAGAGATTACATCCAGACAAGAAAAATAGAAAAGCATGTAAACTAAGAAGACAATATGATAAAAACATCTCAAAGGAATCTTCAATAACACAATATTTACAATCCAAGCCCTCGGGCTTACAAACTAAAAATACAAATCCCTGCTCCTCAAACTCTCTCATCTCTCCATCCTTTGAAAACACCCCCCTTTTACAAAACCTAAACTGATCTATTTATGATCAGATTAGTCCACCTACCAGGAGTGTGATCTGGCTATCCCATTCAAAGCTTTCATCTGTGCCTCCTTCTGTTAGACTGTGTGTGTTTCCTTCTATCAGACGTGAGCTCAGATCAACATGGATCTACAGGAAAAACCATCCATAGGGGTACCTTAGGCTAACAGTTCTATCTCCATGGAAAGAACCTCCATGTATTCTATTTATGGAGTGAGTCGAGGTTTCAACCACCACTCCTTTTTCATTAACTTCCTTTTTTCTTGGGATTGCAACAAAGATTAATTCTTAAGGGGAGACCACATGCTACTTTTGGATTTGATGTTACATAATCACGTGATGGCAGGGATATCATAAGAGTTTTGGATGCACACCAATTTTGAGCCCGCAATTCACCACATTCCACCACATATCTCTTTCTCTATACCATGGTTTTGATTCTGGGACTGCTCAAGGATTTTAACGTTCGAGAAAGTTGTGTCCCCGCAATGAAGCATGGTCGTTGATCTAGTCGCGGTCCACGATTTGAGCACCTCTTCTTATTTATCTCCCCCGCTAAAGTTTAAATGCCCACCAACGCTAGGATCCTTCTAACTATGCTTAGATATGGTGTTACTTTTGGCACTTGAACAAGAGAACTTCTTGGAGGATGATCTCTGACAACTGACATCACTGTGTTGATGTGTCTCGGAAATGAGCTTGACACATGTCACTTGGAAACAAACGGATGATATGCCCCGAGGTGCTTAGAATGAGTTCCACGTGTCAGCGTCCAAAGGACAAGTGGAGAAATATCTGAGACTCCATAGCAGAAACACTTCGAGAATTTCCAAATGAGGAGGCAGTGAAAGGGCCGAAACTCTGGAGTTCGGAGCATATCTGAGCCGCTAGATCTGGGAGGACATGTGATAGAGATCTGTGCACTTCGTGGGAATGTATTCTAGAGGACGCCAAGAGGAGAGGAGACAAAACTCCTGAAACCTGAAATGGTGAAACAAATCATGACCATCCATTTGAGAAGGACATCCGACAGAGACCTGTGCACCTCGGGAAAAGCACTTCGGAGGAAATCGAGAGGAGAAGTAAAAAAACTCCGAAAACCCGAAATGTGAAGTAAATTGTGCTCGTCCGTTGGAGGACACATGGTGCTTGATATTTAATTCTAGGGCTTCTGTATGGCACTAAACCTCATGTAAATTTATAATACTAAATTCCCTGGGGCCGCTAATCTGAACTTCACAGGGGATCTTCATCGTTGAAAAATGAACTTGTCTACTGTTTGTATTTTGAGCCCAAAATGGGCTTCTCTTGAGTGTTTCGTTTGTGCTCATGGTTGTTTCTTGTGCAAGAAAAAGGCTTGGACGATTTGTTGCAACCCTTGACAACCTCATGTGATAGCACCTCCCATGTAACATCCTCTATTGGAAATAATCTCCACCTGATATGGAACTCTCTGATCACCCTGCTCCTAAGTATCCTCTCCCTAACATCCAAAATCTCCTTAAGAATCAATACCAAATGTCCCTCCTCATCCATTTGGGGTAACTATGTTGAAGTAGTGACCTACTACCCTGCTTCCATTTTGAGGCACGATATATAAAATATGTTGTGAATATTACTCCCCTCTAGAAGATCAATATCATAAGATACTTCTATTATCATCATAACAATTTTCAGATAGGATCCAAGTTTCATAAATTTAGCAAAGAGCTACATCGTTGTGGAAACATGATAGTTTGGGGGGATCAAGCTATCATTTGGCAGCATATGGACAAATATAGTGGAGGTGCGAAAGGTAGGAACCAGTGGACCATCGATTTTGAACCCAGATCAATGGCTGAGACCCATATCGGGCAAAGAAATAGCATGAAGTTTAATTATGTGAAGGCGGGCCAGGGAAAACTACTGTGGTTTCATTCATGGATGCGTGGCGCCCCCAGAGGTACATCAGGGAAAAAGTAGTCTACTTAAAACCGTTTTCTCTAACCCCCGATATCGAAAGTTGATGGGACCCGGTGGACCGTCTATCTTGAAAAACCCCAGATCAATGGCTAAGGCACATATCGAGCAATGAAGCAACGTAGAGGATAACTATTCGAAGGCATGCGGAGAAAACTACCATGGTTTCATTTGTGGGTGCCTGGCATCATCAGAAGTACATCAGGGTGAAAAGTGGTTTATTCAAAACTGGTTTCCCCAATCCTTGATATTGATAGCTACCTATAAAAGGAGGGCCCCAACATTATTTTATGATATTTTGAAGCATTCAAAGGTTTGAAAATTGGTGCAAAGCATCCATTCGAAACTCAAGGTCAAAATTGAATTAGATTCATGATTTCTTTGCCGCTTAATAGGTATTTTTTTCCATGGCCTCTAACCCTGTCATTTTATCTGTAACTGAGAAAGATCTCACCTCTAGAGAATATGCCCTAATTGACAGGGACATCGACGTTTTCAACATAGAAATAAAAATCTCACCCATTTCTGTGTCCAGATCCAATCTGCTAGACAATGTTGGAAAATGTATACCCTTCCTCGAAGCGTCCCAACCGTCCATCACCCCTTATGTCATAGAATTTGTTTTTCCTTTCCTAGAGTTCATCCAGAGTGCACGGTCTCATCTTCGACACAGGCCTACCAAGGGTTCTAGAAGAAATGAAAATATTTTTACAACCAAATCTAGAGAGAAGGGTGGGAGATTGGATGTTGTTCATACAATCTATTGTGATTTGGGTATATGGCTTCCCTTCTCTCAACTAGGGAATCAGGATGTGGAAAGAAAG
This sequence comes from Picea glauca, assembly GCA_000966675.3. Classification (NCBI taxonomy): domain Eukaryota; kingdom Viridiplantae; phylum Streptophyta; class Pinopsida; order Pinales; family Pinaceae; genus Picea; species Picea glauca. The sequence continues at coordinate 330,477 of JZKD02S1657686.1, forward strand.
GCATTTAACATAGCAGTGGATGATCATAATAAAGTGTATGAAATTAAGGTGCATTATGAAAATATTGGTGCCCCAGACAAAGTAAAGTTCCACAGGAATGTCAATGATATGCTATATTCAGACTACCTGAGTTTAGGTCTGAGGGTTCTGAGATTGGCAACACATGCACTCGATTTAGATGGACAATTGAAGTAGGAGAAAGCATCCAGTAAGGTCTGGCAAACAAAAGTCAAAATATTGGAATTTGAAGGCCCTCAAGGAGTAAAGGCTTCTTTAGATGAGAGAGATAAGATGATCCAAAGCCTAAAGAAGAAACTGAAGATATACAAAACATACCATCCACATACAACAGAGTTATCCTCTCTAGAGTAAGAGAAAGAGATGTTTAGACAAGAAGCACTAAATTACAAAGCTAAATTCTTGCAGCTGGAAAAGGAGAAAGAGAATTGGTTACAAGGACAAGTAGCAACATCATATATGGATGTAATTGTACATGCTAATGCAGAAGATGGATCGAGCATTGATGGATTGGTTCAAGCCATGTACCAAGTGAGTTTACAGATAGGGGAAATTAAAATCCTTAAAGAGGCCTTGGAAAAGCTGAAACAAGAGATGAAAATAAAATATGAAAAGATGACTCCACTCCAAAGAGAAAGTCAAGATTTGCAAGAGAGAGTAAGCAAGCTGAAAATGAGGTTAAAAGGTAAAACCCTCTTATGAGGAGCTAAATATGTGATATGGGATGCTATTGCTGCAAAGGCTGCTAAGTTAAGGGTTTATTTGAATTTTATAAATGACAAAGACGACATGGCTACCACGGCCCGAAGTAGGTGTATTTTTGTTAATGAAACATTAGCCATGAAACCCTCGGAATGGGCCCAGAATGCTATTGATTTTCTGAATTATGTGCCCACTACTGATCTTTAGACTATTGGGGTAAAGGAGAGAACTGCGTTGATCATCTGGGCCAAGAGAATATTCTCCAAGCACAACTTGCTCAAATCAGTTCAAAACAAAGCTATGCAAATGGAGCACAATATACAGGAGTTTAAAGACACATTTGAACAATTGTTTTTCAAGGGCCTCCCACCATTTTGGGATGGAAAAGGTTCATTATACAATCAATAATATTGCAATTATCTCCTCATTCAGTGTAGGATGGACCATTCCAAATTTGAAACTATGGAGGAAAGTCTGAAAGGTCCAAGTCTGGTAGAGTATTTGGCCATAGACTTTGAAATTTTGAATCAATTTAAAACAATGAAGATTGGTCTGTCAATTATGTCCTACGCCATGTGCATTGACCTAGATATTTTAATTAAGGAGATGATGGATTACGAGATTCATTCTGACTCACAATCGAAGGAAATCATGTGGTTGGGCAAGACGAAATGCAGTTTTCTCGAGACCAGTAAGTGACCTCCAGGTGTCACCAAACCAACAAGTTCGATAGAAGATCAAGACAAGCCAAATGTCGTAAAGGAAGCTAAGAAGTCAGAGAAATCCGTTCCTACTTTTGAAACATCTTTTGAGTAAACATTGTAAATCGGTTCATATACTGAGACTATCAGCTGAAATTACTATAATTAGTTTTGGAAGTTGAAATGTTTCAGTTTCAACCATTGTAATTGAATTGTATAAATATTGGGGCATTTGAATGAATTAAGGTTGGAATAAGTGCAAGGGAACCTTTTTTCTGTTTCTAAACTCAATTGTAATTTTCTGGAGATGAATTGAATACACATGCATAAGCTTTTGAAGTCTCTATGAAAATATTCTAATGGTGGTGATATGAGTTTTGTCTCCTTTCATTGTATGTATTTACTGTGTTCTTTATTTCCATCTACATTTTCTTTTGTTTAAATTGGAGAGTTAAAGGCCCAGAATTCGTCTTGTGACGCTCTCGGCTTAAGAAATTTAAAATGTGTGTATTTCTTCTTAACTAATTCAGAATTCATTTCAGTAATGCTATGATGCAGTTATTTGTTTTCTCTTTCCTCTCACACCCTGCTTGAATATAATTTATAACTCAAATTCATTGCCTCATTTGGACTTTATCCTCTAGATATTTTTACTGGAAAGTCATTTTTTTCATTCATTTTCAGGATATCGACTCCATATCCCTGAGTGTTCCTCCCTTCTTTGCTAGCAATTTTATAAACCCCCCCCCAAAAAAAATCTGAATCTAGACATTGATTGCAAAAGATATATAAAGTGACACGAGAGAGATCTCCCTGAGTTGAGAAGGATAGTTCCTAGCTCTAAATTAGGTTGAAACAGTTACCTTTGTAATTTTTCTATCAACCAGACAAAATTTTTAGAGTGCTAACATTTTGGCGTCGTTGTCAGGGACGAAATTGTAAAATATTCCCTGGGAAAAGCGACTTAAAGATTTAGTTTGATCCCAGAGGGTGATAGTGGATCAAATACCTAATTGGCTGAGATTATTTTTAACCTAGTGACTCTGTTACTCAGAGACCAATTGCACCACACTGTGTGACATAGAAATCCTGGCTCCTAGCAAAATCCACACCAGGAGCAACCCAGACCCAAAAGCTGCAATCCCTGTGTCTGACCCTCAAAATCTTGTACGTAAAATAAAATAAAATCCAGTAACCCCAATGTTGCGTCTGGACCAATATTTTTCTTCACCCAAGGATGGAGTGACTAGCATTGAAAACCTCGAGTTTGACGTAAAACTTGAGCAAATCCTATTCAGAACTAAGTCTGAATCTTGTTTAAGCGATACCATCTTTGACGAAAATAGATTTCAATATTTGATTCTAGCTGCATATGCCAGGCCTTTAGTGATCCTTGCTCAGAACCAACAACCACTCTAACCCCTCACAGTAGCTATGGAAGCCAAATTTTCTCCCCTCGTACTGCCTTCTCAATTACATTATTTGCCTCAAGATTACAACCTAAGGATCAAACTATATGATGTTGACGGTAACATATCAACTCAGAAGCATCTAGACTGCTTTAATGATTTCATAGTCTTGGAAGAGGTGGATTTTGAAGATGAGGTTGTTTACTCAAAGTCTTGCAGGAGAAGTAAGGAAGTGGTTCAAAGCCCTTCCACCAGCCAGTATCAAAAATTTCGAAGCTTTTGAGACAAGCTTCCTTACAAAATGGGGGGATAAGAAAAATCCCCTTCAGGTGTTGACACGGTACAACAACATGAATATATCACCCGAAAAAACATTGCAGGAGTTTCCAGCTATATTCATGAAGGTATACCATGCAATTCCTACTAAGGTAACCCCACCCCCCCCCCACCGCTGCTCTGACCATATATGTTGATCTTATGACAAGTTTTTTTTTTTTTTTTTAAGAGAAAAAATATCTACCAAATTTGATGATTTGGTGACCGATGCCATAGAGTTTGAAGTGAGCCTAATGGCTTCAAGGAATATGAAAACTAATGTTGGCAGGGACCCAAACATAGCTTAGGATAAATCACATCCTTCAACATCACAAACATCAGAGGAAAGATTTGAAGCAATGATGAGAAACATGGAATAGATGATGGAAAGAATGGCTCTACGAAATAGGCCTAACCCCAGAGAATAGGTTGATGGTCCACCCAGAAATCTGATAAGACCAGTTATTCCACATATTAGGCAAAGAGAAAAAATAAATAAGGGGAATCAGGAAAATCAAGAAGATAAGGCGAATCAGGGAAACCATGCAAATCAGGGAAACCAAGGAAATCAGGGGGGACAACAAATCAGGCCTCCTTTCCAAGATAATTATGTGAATGAGGATTATGATGGATATTTTGAAGACAACACGAAATGTTGTGATGATAAATAAATAGAGGTATTTTTTACCAAAGAAGAACACGACTAGTTCATGGATGCAAGTGAGATCTTTTTGCAAGATGAAGAAGAAAGGATATTAGTAGAAAGTGAAGATTATGAGACTGGATTGCAAAACACCATCATGCAATTCCAAAGGTAGTATAACCTTCGAAATCAAAAGGTACCTCCAAACCCTCCAAAGGGTAACCCTCCAAGGGGGAATCCCACCAAAGAAGCTCAGAATAACATACCTTCTTCAAGTTAGCCCAAAAACAATTCTATTGCAAAATATTCAGTTGCAAAGGACTCCATTGAAAAATATTTTTCTGCAAAGGATACTATGGAAAAGGGGAATCAAAAAGAAGAACCTTAGAAGAAATTATTGACTAGGAAAGAAATGGTCACCAAAGAGGTAGAGAAAACTTCATCCTCTTTTGATTTCGAAAGTGAGATGGCTAAGATAAAAAAATTAGTACCATTTAATGAATTGATCAAGAATAGCGAGTATAGAAAGAAGATCATCAAAATGACGAAGACGGAACAAACTTCTGATACCCTGAATATACAAGATGATCACCCAACCATCTTATTTGGCCCATACATGGAGGAAAATGGTGATACTGAAGAAGTGCCTCCTTTCTATGTTAGTCTAAAAATGCATGACACAAATCTACACAATGCTATGTTGGATTCTAGGGCATCTCACAACCTGATGCCCAAAGTGGTCATCGACCAGTTGGGCCTCGATGTCACAAGACCTTATAAAGATCAGTTCTCCTTCAATTCAAGAAAAGTGAAATTCCTTGGCCTAATCAAGGATCTAGTTATGTATTTGGCACAAATCCTAGCAAATAATATGGTGATGGATGTAGTAGTAGTTGATATCCCTTCAAAATTTTGCATGTTGTTGTCCAGGTCATGGGCTGCAAAATTAAAAGGAACCCTCCAGATGGACATGTCTTATGCCACTATTCAAGTCTTTGGTCAAGACAAAAGACTGCATAGAGAAGTTTTACTTAAATACATGGTAAACAACAAATCAAAGCCTATCAATCATCCTATCTATTCAGTGGAAACTGAATTGGGATCTTCCATTTTCTTCAATGACCTATGTTCTGGAGAAAAAGAAACAGAAATCGTTATAGCCGATCAAGACAATCCTGACCAACAGATAGAAGAGTTGTCAAAGCAACAAGATGATGCAGAGGACCAGATATGGAAGATGAGTTTTGATAGGGCTTCCAGTAGAGAAGGAGTGGGAGATGGTGTTTGGATTAATCATCCTAAAGGAGACTCAAAATTATGTTCTTACAAACCGGTTTTTGAATTCACAAATAACATGGCCAAATACAAAGAATTAATAATGGGATTGAAAGTTTTGGAAGAATTGGGCACCAAAAGAATTGTTGTACATGGAGATTCCGAACTAATTATAAATCAAATCAAAGGCATATACCAATCCTAGGTTGAGGGATTATAGGAATCTGGTACTAGAACTCCTTGAGAAGTTTCCAGAATGCAATCTTTCGGCAATTCCAAGAGAACAAAATCAGGTTGTTGATGCCTTGGCTACTTTAGCAACAGTTTTCAAAGTTCCAATTTTCCTTGAAAAAAGATACAAAGTTGAGGTCAAGTATAGGCCAACAGTACCAGACAATATGAAGCACTGACAATTTTTCAAAAATGACAAACAGATAGAAAGCTTCCTCAAAATGGAGAATGATTTCAAAAATTTAAACATTGATGATGAATACTATGATGATGAGGTGGATGCAGTTGCTTTCAGAAAAGAAGGATACTTTGACAATCATATTGTTGGCAAAGATATCGTTCAACTAAAGAGTAACATCATCCCCAAGGGCCTGGTACCATTAGAGAAACTTTTTGATAATAATGACATAGCCAGAAGTCTGAAGATCACAATAAATGAAGGGGATGTGGAAGGTTGCAATATTGGGACTCTAGAGGATCCAAATATCATGAAGTTGTCTAGAAATCTCAACCCTAAAGTCAAAGAGAGGTATGTCAAATTAATGAAATAATTCCCTGGTGTGTTTTCTTGGAGCTATGATGATCTGAAATTCTATGATACCATTATAATCCAACATGTTATCCCAATCAAAGAATATCACAAGCCATTCAAACATAAATTAAGAAGAATAAACCCTTTGTTGTTACCATTGATAGAAAAGGAAGTAAAGAAACTGTTTGAAGCCAAAATCATAGTGTCCCTGAGGTTTTCCAAATGGGTGGAAAATCTGGTACCTGTCCGGAAAAAGGGTGGATAAATTAGGTTGTGTGTAGACTTCAGGAATCTAAATAAGGTGTCTCTAAAGGACAATTATCCATTTCCTAAAATGGATCACATTTTACAGAAGTTAGTGGGCTCTCAAGAGATGTCAATGTTAGATGGTTTCTCTGGGTATAATCAGATTATGGTGCACCCTAATGACCAGGAAAAGACGACATTTACCACACCATGGGGAACATTTATGTATGCCAAGATGCCATTTGGGCTTATGAATGCAGGGGAAAATTTCCAAAGAGCTATGGATATAACTTTTGCTGACGAAAAGGAAAATTTCATTGTTATCTACCTTGATGACATCACTATGTATTCTGCCTCAGAGGAAGAACAACTCAAACATCTCAGAAGGGCATTTCAAAAATGTAGAAAGTTTGGGATCTCTTTGAATCCTAAAAAGTCAAATTTTTCCATGGAAGAAGGAAAGTTGTTGGGTCACATCATTTCGAAAGGGGGGATAAAGTTATACCCCAACAAAGTTGAGGGGATCTTGAAAATTGGCATACCCAGAAGCAAAAAGGAGGTACAATCTTTCCTGGGAAAAGTGAATTTTTTGAGGATATTCATCCCTAATTTAGCTGAAATCATAAAACATATCACCAACATGCTCAAGAAGGGAAATGAAATAAAATGGATTCCTGAGGCTAGAAAATATTTTGAAGACATTAAGGTGGCATTAACAATGGATATTGTACTAGCTAGTCCAAATTTTGAGAAAGATTTCATATTGTTCTCCTTTGCCTCAGAACACACAATTGTTGGTGTTTTACTCTAGAAAGATGACCAAAATTTTGAGAAGCCCATAGCATACTACAATAAGACATTGAGGGATGCTCCTTTAAAATATGACATCATGGAGAAGCAAGCATATGCTCTGGTCAAATCTTTGAAAGAATTCAGAGTCTACATCCTACATTCTCACACCACTGCTTATGTGCCCAGTAGCCTAGTAAAACACACCTTGACTCAACCTAATTCTGAAGGAAAGAGGGGAAAATGGATTGCAGTACTATTAGAATATGATCTTGAGATCAAACCCATGAAGTTGATCAAAGGACAAGGACTGGAAACTTTTATGGCACAGCCTAACTGTGAACTTTTGGGAATAAACTTTATTGCATATCTATCAGATAGTGCAACAGAAGAGGAAAAGGTGACTCCAAAAATATCCCAGAAATTTCTTGACTCTACATGGTATGAAGATATCATATTTGTGCTAAAAACTTTGCAGGCTCCTCCTGAATTTAGTAAGACAAAAACCAGATTCTTGAAATTGAAGGCAACAAAATTTTGTATAGTGAATAAATCATTGTACTGGAAAGATCCAGGAGGGATTTTATTGAGTTGTTTGATAGAAGGAGAAGCATAGAAAACCATAAGAGAGTTCCATAAAGGTGAATGCAGAGGTCATCATTATTGGAAAACAATTGTGCATAAAATTTTGAGAGATGGATTTTATTGGCCTAACATTTTTTCCAACATTTATAAACAAGTTTCAAAGTGCCATTAATGTCAAATATTTGATGGGAAAGGAAAATTGCAGTCTCTCCCTTTAAAACCCATTTAAGTGGAGGCTCCTTTCAGATAGCGGGGCCTTGATTTTATAGGGGAAATGCATCCACAATCCTCATCCAAACACAAATGGATCTTGACAATGATAGATTATTTCACTAAGTGGATTGAGGCAGTTCCCACTAGGCAGGCTACAGATGATTTTATCATTCAATTTTTAGAGGATAATATTATGTCCATATTTGGATGTCCGATCAAGATTATAACAGACAATGCAACGAATTTGAATTATAATAAGTTGGAGAAATTATACAGTGATTACAACATCACCCTTGGTCATTCTACATCATACTTCCCTCAAGGGAATGGGTTGGTTGAGTCTTTGAATAAAAGCTTAGTCAGAATCATCAAAAAACTTCTTCAAGAAAATAAAAGGCATGGCACAAAAAGCTCATCCATGCACTCTGGGCTGACAAAATATCCCCAAAGACATCCATTGTCACATCCCTTTTCCATATCATCTATGGAACTGAAGTAATTTTTCCTATTGCATTAGGATTGCCAATAATGAATCTATTAAAGGAGCGGGAAGTAGAAGAAGATTTCGGTTGAATAAGAGGTGATGATTTGATCAATGTAAAATAAACTAGGGAAAAGGCCTTCAATAATGCTCAGTTGCGTTAAGACAATATCAAAGAGGATTTCAATAGACATACTAAGGTAGATGACTTCAAACCAGGAGACTGGGTACTAAAATGGGATGCTAGAAACAAATAAAAGGGAAAACATGGGAAATTTGATCACCTATGGCTGGGCTCGTTCAAAATTGCATCTTACCATGGGATTAATGCCTACTTGTTACAGTAGAGTAATGGGGAGCTCGTTGGAGGAGGGTCTATGAATGGCAGGTTCCTCAAGCATTACATTGTTTAAACATCATTACCCCTTCCATTCATTGTATATAGTCATTTTATTTTTTCCTTGCGCATGAAAAAGTTGGAATAAAAACAGCATGGTTGAAGCCCGAGGTGAAGGCCCTAAGCTATGCTGGGTAGATTTTATCTTTTTGAATAAATATCAATGGATTTAGATCACACTAATAGATCGCATCCCAATGAGTAGGAACTTAGTCTTCAGTTATTTGCTACCTCACAGGGAGAACAACATCCCCAGTTGGAGCCTATGTTATCATCATAAAAATATTCAGATAGGATCCAAGTTTCAAAAATTTAGCGAAGAGCTACATCGTTGTGGAAACATGATAGTTTGGGGGGACCGAGCTACATCTAGCGACATATGGACAAATATAGCGGAGGCGCGAAAGGTAGGACCCGATGGACCATTGATTGTGAAGTGGTCCAGATCAACGACCGAGACCCATATCAGGAAACGAAATAGCACGAAGTTTAATTATATGAAGGTGAGTTGGGGAAAACTACCACAGTTTCATTTGTGGATGTGTGGTGCCCCCAAAGGTACATTGGGGAAAAAATCGGTCTACCTAAAATTGTTTTCTCCAACCCTTGATATCAAAAATCGATGGGACCCGACGGACCATCGATCTTGAAGTAGCCTAGATCAATGGCTAAGGCACATATCGGGCAATGAAGCAGTGTGGAGGATAATTATTTGAAGGCAAGCCAGAGAAAACTACAGTGGTTTCATTCGTGGATGCATGGAATCATCAGAAGTACATCGAGGCAAAAATATTTTTACTCAAAACCATTTTCCCCAATCCCCGATATCGATAGGAACCTATAAAAGGAGGGCCCTACTAGAAGGGAAAAACTATATATGGCCAGGGTAAACCACAATAGACAGGTATGACTACAAAAATCTACTCAATTCCAACAAATGTTATGTAAACCAATGTGCAATCGAGATAACAAAGAAGCCTACCTCATTCCAACGTTTGAAGATGTCCACCATTGAGCACTTTGACCCAAAGATTTATACCTGTGACAAGTTCTCAAAAAACAAGTAGAGCAAGCATATAGTGATAATATAAAAGGTTAGCACATTAGATAGCATAATCCATCAATAAACATTACAAACATACCCATTGATAATAATCATATATTTACACAATACCAATAGGACGGGAAAGGAGTATTTCTATTAATAAATGATCAACAAAAGTGATAACATTACAGACTTTCATGTCGGCACGGTTCGGAACCAAGAAACCAAGTTCCTTCCAACTAGGTCTCCACCACTTCAATCCTCTACCAAAGGCAAGCTCATAGAAAAGAGACAATGAGGTTCTCTCAACAATAGGGAAAGATCTTGGGGGTTGAACACTGTGTTCAGACTTGAGGGACAGAGGGATCCAGACTCAATATGAAGTAATTTCTCTAGAGTAACTTTTCTCTCAAAGTTTAATTCTTTCTCCTCTTTTCCATCTCTCGTAATTGTGCTCTTATAGCCTTCAAAATGAAACTAAAGGGTCGAGTCAGAACGTTTCCAGTATATGGAAGCCAGAGGATCAAGGATCTCCTGTCGTGACATGGAAACCCAACTTCATTTTTGTATTTTCTAGCACAAATCCCAATGTACATGGGTTGTAGTGGAGAAACCTACATATACGCATGTTGTATAATAGATAGGGCGCTTATATGTGGAAAAATATGTATTTTTAGCTCTGGATTCATCAAAAAGGGACAACAAATCTCCATAGGGAAATGGAAAAAGTCCCTCTGTGAAAGATAGCAATGGTGAGGCAAATATTTCTATAACAGATGCCCCCTAATGTGTGAGATCATAGGAGTATTTGCGATGGCCGAAATACATTATAAGTAACCCAGATGTGGAGTGGTGTAAACCCAGATGGAAAGACTAGTTCCTCATTACATTTTGTGTTAACTTTACATACATGGATGCCAATAGAATACAATGCAGATCCATGTGGAAAATATACCAAATAATTGTGTGTGGCCATGAATAGGCAAATACAAATGTTGTTATATGCCAAACGTTGTCATAATAACGAACAAGGCCCAATAGAACCAATCTCAAAACCAATATGAAGATATCTGTATACAATGGAGTATAATCTGATGTCCCGTGATTACTGAAGTCAAGCAGGTGTTGTTCCAATGACAAGGGAGCAACATATCAGGAAATATGCGGCCACATAGTGGTGTCTTCAAGTCTTATACACATTTTCCAAAGGTGAAAGTCTACATCATGTGAATAAAGTAGTTGAGGTCAAATACAATGAGACATCATTTGATTACCGGACATTGAGGTATATCGTTAACAAATGCGAGACAAACCACCAATAATGAAAATAGGTATCAAGGCACTAGGCACATTCCTAAAAGTGTGAATAAAGGAGTCGGTGTAGAACACTTGAGGAATCCATTGATCAAGAGACATTGATGTATTCCCATCTATCAATGATGAGAAAGACTGCCACTAATGACTACTAGCCTTAAGGTACTCATAAAACTCTAGGTCCCATATCCAGAATAAATGAGCTGAAGTCTATGGAAAGAGACCTGCTGAAAGGAGAGCATTAAGGCATCTCTCATCAGCCAGCACGAGGAACAAAGCAGGATCTTCATAATTTGGTGGATATCGGACGAAGAACATGTTCACGAACCAACGAACCTGTGCGTCTTTCGTGTGTGCCAAATGCAAGTGGTACATGAAAAAGACCCTCTAAATAAGAGCCAATGATGAAAAATACTGACAAAGGTGAGGAAACCACCAATAAGGCTAATGGCATCCAAGACACTACACGAATCCCAAAGTGTGAATAGATGGATTGCCATCGAACACAAGGGAAACCACCCAGTCAACGACCAATGATGAAATGTCAACTATTGGGTTCAATGTGACCTACCAATGATGAAAGTAGGGCCAAGGTGCATGATAAGACCATAGTATCATGTGATTCTAAGAAAAATTGAGGGTATGGCCGACATGCAAAGTCAAGAGTTCTGAGGAATGGCCAACACAGGTTGATAGACTTTCTTTGAACAAGATCATGAGACATACGGTAGACTCCGACAGCATAGACTTAATGATGTGACTATTAGATGAAGGAGGAATCAATAATGTTCTCTATAGGGACTGGAAGAATAACCATTCGGTAGAGAAAACTCTGTAACGAGATCAGATTCCTAAGGCCATGCTAAACCCAAAATTATGATGACACAAGGACTCAATAACTTCGTTCTCTGTTCAAATGCGACATGACTGCTACCAAATATAATATAGTACTCCCTTCCTACCCATCTTTTTTTCTTTTTTCATAACAAATGAATGCTATGATACAGAGGAGGAAACGAGTGTCACAAGTAAGTAAAAATAGTTCCAGCAATGGAACATACCTATGCTCAATGCAAGGAAATTCATGTAGGATATGGACACTCGGGGTGATGTTCCCTTGAGGCTATAGGGTGTCAAATTGTGAAGGATATAAACAAGGCTATGCTTGGTTGAGGATGCAAAAACTGCTTAGGCAAAGGTTTATAACGTAAAGCGAGAATCGGCTAAAGGCTCAATACTGCAAGCAAGGGAATGAGATGAAATCACAACTTAACGCCAAAAAATGTCCTTTTTTATGTCTTTTAGTCTACTTGGTGTGAAAAAGGGATAAACTTCTGCCAAATAGACATCTTTTCAAATCCAATTTATGAGTGTGAAAAACACAAGTTCACTTGGCGACCTTTTCTATTTTTGGTAACGAGTCGAAAAATAGCTTAACTAAGACTCATGACCTTTCAAATCCAATTTAATGAGTGTGAAAGGGACAAATCAATCAAAAATCTTTTCAGTTTTTAGACTAGTCGAAAAAGAGATTAACTAAGACTCGTTTTGGGAGTCACGGGGAATAAGGCTGCATGTGTATGAGTGAGAAATGAGGCTCATCATAAAGTCATGTATCAAGCTATAATGGACTCCCGGTCCTAAGGAAAAAAACTTGGCATGGGAACCAAATGAAAAAGAGGATCTAAATAGGGCACCCATGTTTGGTAAGTCTCTACCATTTATTAGCGACACTACTTATAGAATATGGAAGGTTCTATGTCGCAACGAATGGGTTTGTACCTAAGGCATAAAAAGTGGTGTTTAGAGGATAATGAAAAAATGCACGATTGAGTGGATACCTATCCTATATGTTAGGTTATGAAAATACCTACCCGAGGTGATGAACATTCAATCCTAACGTTGAAATCCACAAGAAATCTGGGTCAAAAATAAAAAAGCCAACTCGAAACCACTCTTGTATTAGTCCATTAGGTGAAAAAATGGCATGAAACTATATAAAGTGGGTAAAAATAGATTATAAATAGTAATAAAATAAAAAATTACTATACCATTTTGTTTTTTACCCAAATAGTGCAATTTGGACCCAAATACCTCCAAGATTCAAACGGTGATCACGAGAGCATCAGACAACGAAATCGTGAACCATCTAGATCAGGTAACTCTACTTCTCATCTTCTTCAAATTCAGTGGATTACATTTTTGAATTAGGTTCCAGATTTTAGTTATTGATGGCATAAAATGTGGCTTTCGGTGTACGTGGGTTGGATTTGTTTAGGTGGCGTATACGATGAGGTATACACAATTGTGTGAACCACAGGGGGATTATAACGATCCCTACACGCGACTGTATGTAAAAGAATTTGCGTATAGGCACGCAAATGACCAAAAAGGAAGGTTCTAACTCAAAATTTAATTTGTCCTTTGCAGGATGGTTCTTGAATGGAGAGAGACAGAACATCAGGAGGTTGATGCAGCTATGGATCTAGATCTGGTGGCTCAAGTGGCTCTAAAAAGGTGTGCCTTGTATATGTTTTGGGCTCTCAAAGGAATGAGGGACCAAGTGAGGTTGTTGGAGATGTTGGTGGGTTACTGGGACCCTGATAGCGAAAGATTTATCCTCGATGGTATCCATGGAGGATCGAAGGAGAGGACATCTACTTCTTGACTGGTCTATCATGCCGAGGAGAGGTTTTAAACCTCAAGTCATGGGGAGCAGGGAGTGGGATGAAGGTCGAGGAGTATATTGATGCCCATTGTGTAGCGGGGACTCCCAAGGTGGGAAGTCAAATCCCTATCCGAGCAATAAGTAACCTCATCTTGAAGATCATCGTGCTTGTATTGACCAGGATCACAGGTTCGGCTTGGTTGCACCAGGCATTGAGGCCTCTCATGTTTTATGTAGTACAGTGTGCAAGAGCCATTGTTTATGACTGATGCACCTCACTACTGACCAATATGAAAGGTCAGTTGACAGAGTGAAAACAAGGGGGTAAGAGAAACTTCGGGTTTTCCTCTATTCTTTTCAGTTTATTTTTTGAGTGGGTTCCAGGTCTAGGACCTAGAGTGGATATTCTTTCTAGAGGATTGCGCGATCCAACCATGGCGTAGTGGACCGAGGTCATGAGACGACAAGGGGGAGGTAGGGTGCCAACACCCTACAATGAGGATTTTTTATTTTGGTGGCGGCGACAATTCAGTTCTCTTGATGTCTATCCCTATGCGAGGATCAATTTCAGAGGAGATCCAGATATGCCACTTCCACCAAGGACCACCTACGGTGACATAGGTAACAAGTTTTTAAATATTTCATTTTTTTTTGTATTTTTGTATTATGAAACAAAAATATTTTTCGGTGGTGTTTAAGTATTAAATAGACACTTGTGTGATGTAGACGTGGGTCCATTATGGATGGAGGGGTTACCTCAACATCGACGGAGGAACCGGGGTGATGAGGGGGAAGGAGGAGAAGCCGAGAGAGTCCTACAAAACGTGCAGGGCAACCTGTCTCGTCTGACTCAGAGGATTCCAATGTTTCATGTAGAGGATCTACCTGAAGCCATGCAACAAAAGGTGGTGGGTGTACCTAGAGCATGGGTACGACTCTTTCATCATCTCGCAAACTCCATGGTTTTCTATCATAACACACATTCGACGCCACATGCATAGATGTCGTGGGATCTGTACACCAGATGTATATGTGTATTGAGGGTTTTAGCCCCAATTTTGTAATATAAACACCATATTTTTTGAATTATATAAAAATGGATCTTCAACTTTACTTATATTTTACAATGTGTTCATTGATTTAATGGTTTTATTTTCTTTATTGATTTGACAAATGCCAATATAAAATGTAATTAGCATAGGCATCGGATACATGATTAGCACTCCTAGGAATGTGATAATATGTGATAAAATCAAACTGTCGTTCTAAAAGACATACCCATAGGAATTGTTGGAGTAAAGTAGGATCACGCACATGGTAATGACCGTTCAACTGACATACTACTAACTAGGAATCCAGGTTAACCTCTAAAGTGAGAATACCATGTGAGATAGCATCGCACAAAAGGTCTATGACGACGCTATATTCAGACACATTATTCATGGATGGCCCTAGGAATACACCACCTGAAGACACCAGCAGACCCTCGGGTGAGTAAACCACCCAAGCGGTGGAAGCCAAGTTCCATGTATGATGACTAGCTCCGTCTATGAATCCTAGGTAGACCAAAGACTCCATTGACATCTGTTAATAAAGGGAAAACTCGATAAGCAAGACAAAGACAAAAAGAAAGGGAAAATATATGTATATACACTAAATTACATTAGTATACAAAGAGTTTCACTCAAGCCTAGGGCTCAAGCATAATATATTTTCAAGTAGAGGCCATTTCTAGGCTCAGCCAACACATTCCCTTCATAATATTCCAAATCATAGGCTCCTTTTTCTAGAACACATCGCATGATATAAGGACCATGACACATGGGTTTAAACTTGCTTGCCCCTAGCGGTTCTTTGGCTTGTTCATATAAGAGGCCCAATTCACCCTCAGTGTACAACCGAGGACAGACAAACTTTTTGTACTGATCCTTGACATGTTTTAATTCACCTCGATAGCTGTAAGGCGTCCTGACGTTGCTCATCAAGGCTTTCTAGGTGCACAAGGCGTCGCTCTAGATCTGAAGTGTAAGGTAGGAGCACGACTACCAACTTAAGAGAATGGATTTCACATTCAATAGGAAGAATCGACTCTAGACCGTGCACTAACTAGAAAGGGGAAAAACTAGTCGCAGTCTTAACCATGGTTCAGTATGCCCAAAGTGTGGGATATAGCATGATGTGCCAATCGCGCTTACTCCGACTGAATTGTTTTTGCAAGATGGTCTTGAGAGACTTGTTGACAGCCTCTACTTGGTCATTTTCCTGGGGGTAATAAGGAGAGGAATGACCATGTCTAAACCCCAACTTAGATGCTAGTTATACCATCATTTCATTATGAAAGTGACTGCCATGATTAGTGTCAATATCACTGGGGATACCGAACCGGGCAATAATTTGATTGAAGACGAAGAAGGAAACAATCTTCCCATCAAATTTTATGGTAGGCATGGCTTCGACCCACTTAGTAAAGTAGTCTACAACCACGATAATATGTTGATGCCCCCCAACCAAAGTTGGGTTGCAATCTACGAAGTCTACCCCCCACTTGGTGAAGGGACTGACGATAATGATTAGATGAAGAGGGGTTGGGTGCGAGCGCATTTTCCAGGTGAATACTCGTCAGGGGTGACACTTCTTAACTGCTTCAATACAATCTTTAAAGATAGTAGGCCAGAAATAACCAGTTCTCAAGATATTTTGGTTTGTCCCAAGCCCGGATAGGTGACCACTACAATCCCCTTTGTGGCAATCGTTTAAGACTGACTCGGCCTCTTCATGAGTTAAAAAATTATGTAATATATCATCTATTCCTCGACTATACAAAGTGTCACCGATGATGGTATACTTCTTATCTTGGTATCTAATATGCCATCAATCGTCTCGCGAGAGATGATGAGTGAACTTCAAGGTCTGAAGATAGAGAACAATGTCTCCATACTAGGGGTCATATGATGAGACAAGGAAAATGTGTTCATATGAAAACAAATCAACATGGATAACATCCTCATCTACTCGTGGAAAATCAGATATTAAGTTTTAACTCTGCGAAGACTAGTGATTTCTTAGACTTTGCTGAAGTGAAGTCGAGATCAAACTCTTGTAAAATGAAAATCCATTTATTATATTTCCCCCCTATGATATGCCTGGTAAGGATGTATTGAAACAGATTGACATCAACAACCACAGTAGTCTTTCAAAGCAATATATAGTGGCATAAACGTTGGACTGCGTGAACGACAACCAAAGATAGCTTTTCAACGTGAGAGTAATTAAGCTTAGGGTCCACTAAGTTTCGGATAAGATAGTAGATGATGTGCTTATGGAGCTCATCATCCTCTTGAACTAGAACCATACCAATTGTCTCATCAGACACGGCAATATAAAGCAAGTAATCTCTACTGTAATCAGGAGACTTCAGTAGAGAGGTCAATACCAAGGCTTTCTTCAAAGCATAGAAAGACTCCTGGGCTTGCTCATCCTAGATAAAAGGGGTGTCTTTCTTCAAGAGGCGCATGAAACACTTAGTGATATTGGCATAATTCACTATGAACCGACGTAGAAAGTTATATTTCCCCTTAAAACCTTGAAGTTGTCTAAACGTGCGTGAGGGACGCAATTGAAGTATTGCCTCAACTTTAAGAGGATCTACCATGATCCTGGTCTCGGAGACTAAAAATCCAAAAAGACGAACAAACTTAATGAAAATTATGCATTTATGAGGGTTCAATCGTATTCTATAATAATGACATCTTTCAAAAATGATCCGAAGGTGTATAACATGATCCACTTTCTTACAGGAGTGAGCAACAAGATCATCAAGGTAGGCTTTGACTATGTGCATCAGATCGTGAAAAGAAAAAGTCATGGCACGTTGGAAGGTTTCTTCAGCATTTTTTAGGCTGAAAAGCATTTTCCGGTATGCAAAAGTACTCCAAGGACAGATAAATTTCATCTTGTGTTGGTCCTCAAGTTTGATTTGGATTTGGTTATACCCTGAAAATCCGTCCATAAAATAAAATATCTCACTTCCCGCACACTCGTCGATAATCTGATCGATGAAAGGTGTGGGGAAGTTATCTTTAGGACAATCCTTGTTCAGGTCACAAAATTCCATACATACACGGATGGTTCCTTGCTTTTTATTCACATGAAAGGGGTTGGATACCCATTCGGTCAAGGGAACCAGGCAGATGAAGCCAACATTAAGTAGCTTCTCCACCTCTTTTTTAATGGCAGGGGCCTTTCTAGGATTCATAGCTCTAAGACGTTTTCAAACATGTTTATCATATGGATAAGTTCTAATCTCATGGTCGAAAATACAAGGGTCTATCCTTGGCATCTCTTCATATGACCAAGCAAATAAATCTAGAAATTTTTTGAAGAGTTCGGTGTAGATCAAAATTTATTTTGCCGAAAAATCCACACCTATATTTACATTCTCAACCTTGCCAGGGGTACAAGAGACATTGATCAAGATGGTAGGAGAAATGCTCGATATGTTTCCTTCGGCATAAATGTCGTGTGTATCATGTGGAACTACAGTGTGACTGACTATCTCACTCAAAGTAGACTGAAAGTAATCTTGCTCGATTCTTGCAATAGTTGGGAGAAAATAAGATCGATGATGCATATGATCCCAAGGTCTATCAGAACCATTCATGGCTTCGAGGATGGATTCATATAAAGGCAAAGTCTCATCTAGGAAATCATGTGAACAAGACAACAAGGTAACAGGATCCTATTCTTATCTTCCTCATCCGTCGGCGAGGTAACATGATCAGGATCGACGGAAGAGTCAAGAACAACTTGATACACAATCTCCACTGCTGATAGTGGCATGTCCATGCCAGCTTGTGAATGACCTTCACACAATGAAGTCGGGGAAGGAAGGGTCAACGGATCACTAAAATAGGAATTGTAGAAAGGGATGGACCCCCATGTCAAAATAGGCCTACTAGACATGGTGTAAATGTGGTGATTCGGTGTCGAGAAGGCGAAAGTACCCATAAGAGAAGAATACATTTCGACACCGATATTCTCAGTTTCTGACTAAGAATTTTCGATCACAGGGATCGATGGTACAAAAGATTCATTAGGACTAGATTACGCAAAGGATAACTGGTCGATGGTCATGATCTTCCCTTGATGAGGAAAACAAAGCGTACGGAAGACAGACGATATGATAACGACCATAGCATAGTTTGAATTGTGACCTAGTAATAGGTTATAATCAAGAGGTGCATCAAGTACCTCTACCTCCACCTCTACCATCTTCCCACTTAATTGGACCAGAAAGGCAGTGAGAATACCATGAGGGTGGAAGGAATGACCGTCAAATGCAGTCAACATGTTCGATGACTTGGAAAGGGCCGGAGAACCGAGAGCTTTCCAACATACTAGGTACATCATGCAGGTGGCAGTACCTTCATAAACAACTGCACGTTTTATGGTATACTTGGAATACTCCACGTGGATTTGAAAGGCCACATGGTAAGTTAAGCGAGACTTCACATCCTTGACATCACACTTGATAAGTTTTGATCCACTGGGTTCTAGAGCTCCTAAGGCAGAGAGTAAGGCATTCCTCTGTGAAGGACACGTCTGGAGTACCTCCAAAGTCGACATCACACAAGGGGTTTGGCCCAGATCCTCAACAATAGAGTAGTTTTGGGTGGCTCTAGAATTAAGATTGTGGGTAGAGCGCTTAAGTACACCCTTTGGAATACAAGGCGGTGGCTCTGGTTTCACAATTTGTAAGTTCATCTTCGGAGGAGGAGGGGGAAATTCTAGACTAGAGTTAGTTTTCGAAGAGCTATAATCTCGAGATCGAGTGGCTACATCGATTTTTGCATCGACCATATTGATACATATGTGGTCGCCATCTTGCGATGGTGGGTTTTGACTCCCGCTGGCCACATTTATGGCATTCTAAGAGCTCGAGGCTAAGTGTTGGTCATGTGGGAATGGATTCATCAACACAGTGGGCGATAGATTCAAAATCCTCAAAACCTCCACGAGTTTGGGGCATAAATACGTAAGGTGGTCATGGTCACAAAGTTTACAAGGAAACTTCACCTTACATTTATCTTTCTTTCCCTCTCCATCATTATCATTCGGTTTCCCATTATTATATTTGTCCTTGAGTTTCTTACCATTTTCCCCACCCTTACGATTATTTCGACCTTTCCTTTTATTCCCGCCTGGTTGTTGGTCACCATTTGGGTTTTTCGAAGATTGCACAGAATGTTCATCCACCAACTGAGTGGGGTTGGAAGAAACAAACGAAGTTTGTCCTCCAACATACTAGTTTAGAGACAAATTCTTCAAGTGGCTTTTCACTGAGTCTGCATACTTTACATTGGTGGATCGTACAATGCCATCGACATGAGGTCCGGGTTTTTTCCTAAGGTCGTAACTTGACCACGGTTCTTCTGGAAGAAGGTGATATAACATCCCAGACTGAGCATATATCAAATCTAACTGCTGTGCTCTAAAGATAGCTTCTTCTTCAGTGGTGACCCCATAAGTAGCAACGTCCTTCGAGATAGGAGAGTTAATCAACCTCTTCCATCTACGCCACTCCTGGATATGATCCGAGATATTAGTGGTGGTGTCCTAGCGTAAAGTTGACAAAATTTTGAGGCCAACATCATAATGAATGGGCAATTGAATGGGCAACTCCAATGAGAGTGCGTTGAAACAATCGTAATCTAATAGAATCGTTGTTAAGAGAATTTGATGAGCACCAAAGGTGAAAGGTAGTGACATGATCACGAGGGTCCTCTCCATTCTTTCCTTCAAACTTTGGGATGTCCGAAGGAATATTGGTGGGGACGGGGGGCCATGTGGGATCATGACTCATCGGGTCATTCATTAACTTAGCCAAATCTGGCATATTAAGCGTGGCCAAAAAGGGGAGATGGGGTTGTGACATCTCGCCCCAACCTCCCATGAAATATTGTGCGTGCGGAACTACAACCCATCCAGGATTTTTTTAAGAACCATAGCCCTGTCCGGGATGATAAGTCCCTCCTCTAGAAGGATTCTTATAAAGTGGGTTGGGCGTCATTCCAACAGGAATGTTCTGTTGAGGATTATAAAAATTTCCCCCAGCCGAGTAAGATCCGAGTTGGGGGTTATGAAAATTTCCCCCAACTAGATTTGATCTGGGTTGGGGTTTCTCAAAGCGTAATACTAACCTCCTCCAAGTGGGAACCCGAAGGATTTAAGTGGATTTTTCATGGAAAAATTATTGGTCTGAATCGACACCAAGGAGGTACGGATATAGGACATAACTTGTCTGCCAGGTTGGTTGTTCCATCTAGCCATAAAAGGATTAGAACTGGGGTTAAGAGTAGGGATGCTTCCTATATTAGGATTCACTTGAGGGATATGAGAACCACCAAATGGAAATGGAGTGTAAGGAGGTTTAGTGCCCCCAAGTCCAATGCTAGTGTTATGGCCAACAACTAGAATGGAAATCAAAAAATGTGAAGTGAAGTTAGGCATACCATAGGAAAATGGACTAGAATCCATAGGGATTGTTGGCACATGGCTAGGCCCAGGGTTCAATGCTACAACATCGCACCAACAAAACCCTAACTACCAGCCCTTTCGGCAACACCTGTGAAGCAGATGAAGTCTCACCTGAGGTAGAGGCAGGGGTGGTTGCAGGAATCAGATGTCTACAACCTTAGATGGGACACCGACATGTGATTCTAACACTTAACAGAGAACTTAGCAGTTAATATTCATCAATATTCAGTCTTATTATACTTCGCACATAGCACAGAGCATCGCAACATTTACTTAGATCTAAGATGTTTCATCACTTAGTAACAGTAAACAGATCAGATCCTGTAGATCAACACTAAGCATATTCATACATATCAGATATAACATTCATTCATATCTCATAAGCACAAAGCATAAATATATCTATCTAAACACATCAAAGCACTTAGAAAAGGAAGAGACAAGTATATCAAGTCGAGGCACAGAGCACAACACAAAGATTTACTGTGGTTCACCCCCACCCTGGGGCTACGTCCACAAAGTCTTCTTCTTTATTAATGTCTTCAATCAGTTACATCACAAAGCCTCCAAACCTTACTCTGCACAGGACAAAATATTTGCACATCTCGCTAGATTCTTCTTCCTTTCCTTATAGCACAAAGCCTTCTACAATCTCTCATAGGGACTTTCACTCAGCTCTGCAAGTCTTACAAAAAATGTACAAAGCCTTACAATACTTGATCACACAGATCCGACTCTTAGCACTTCAGCCAACTTGCACTAAGCAATCACTAAGTGCACTAAGCAACAACTTCTACTATTTCTTACATTGCCTATCTATTTATACATTACAAAAGTGGGCCTAAGCATGGGTGAACCCATGGGTCGACATCCCTTCCCCATTACATTAACCCAAAACCCTAAAAGGACCCAAAAAGGGGTCTAACTTCCACGATTTTTTCTTCATGTTACGCTCCATCTTTGACAAGTTGTCAAAGTCCCAAAAATGGTCAAATATGACCAAGTGTTACTCAAAACTTGGTCAAGGGTGAACAGGCCCCCAACACTCAGATATGACTCGTCCCGAGTCACTCAGGTTTGGGTAACTTTGCCTCAAAGGTCTCGATCTTGGCTCGAACTGCCTCGACTTGTCTCTGTGCTACTGCTTCTTGCTCAACAAACTCTTGAACAACCGCTTCGCTAATAGGTCCTTCCAGTTGTTGCTCGACTGTAGCAAATACTTGTTTGAGTAGTGTTCCTTGGCCTTCAATTTCTTCAAACAATAGGTGTTAGGGTCCTAACCTTCACATAGGTAGAAAAATATATTCGGATGTAATAAAGGTCAATATTAATAAGCCCTTTCAATAAAATAGAATAAGGTGGATGTAAGAAGACCTAATAGAAGCTTCTGCTTCTAGAAGGATCCTCCTCTAGATGCTTCTTTTTAGTATAAATAGGAGTCAAGGGTATAAGAAACCTAGCTTGGATAATATTGTAATAGAGCTCTGCTCAATTGGAGGTTGCCCCCTCGAAGAGGCCCGTGAACATTTATTTCAGATTCAAAGTGTAATTTATGTTGTTATTCTTATATCATTTCAATGTTATTGTGGTGAATGTTCTGGTTATTTTGTTGTTATTCTGCCATTACTAGCATTTTATTTCTGTTATGCATACATTTTATATATGGTATATTACAAGTGGTATCAGAGCACTTTCCTCTGCAGAAAGTGCGGGTTAAATTTTTTTCAGGGTAGAGACGTATTCCGACGTCTTTAAGCCACAGAGATATGTCGTTACGCACATAAACCCGCGGTTGAGGGATTCATACACGCAGGAAATACAAGTGGTACTTAAGCGCACATTTGTTGGCCACCCTTGTAACCCTTTTTGGTACCCCTTCGAGTGGTAACGCATCAGACAGAACCTGTGTACGGATTGACCTAGATTACATGAAGCCCTCTTTATATAAACCGATCGGCCGCCTGACTACTATAGTGTCACCTAGAACAACACTTGGGAAGATACTCTCTAGTACCTGGGTAGTCGAGTAGTATGGCTAAGGGTACAGTCTATCCTCCTTAGTTAGTGCCCTGAGATATTAAGTCGAGTACTACTGTTGGACCCCGCATGTATATCAAAGATCTATAGCACATGGAAAACCCTTGTCTGTAGAACCCTTGAATACCTAACCCTTGGGGTTAGAAACATAAACAAATTAAAATAGACAAGATCTATTGCCACATAACTATGTTCGAGTTGCCAAGTAAATACACATTTATTTCTGGTTAAGAATTTGAGCATTTCCTCTCTGTAGTATTATTTCATCCCTATTCCATTGGATTCATCTCTTTGCCCTTATCACATTCATCCATATCATTTTTTCGGAAAAAAAAAATTACCCCGCCCACCCCTTTTCAGTTCCCCCATCCTCATGGCCCATACTCATAGCCAAGACTTAGAAGCTCGGTTCAGCACCTTGCAGTTTGGTCTCATTGAGACCCAATAAGAAGTGAAACAAATCAGTGTCAATGTCGCCGCCATCAATACAACCATGTAGTCCTCAATGGGAAAAATCCAACAAGACCTCACCACCCATCTTGAATCAGTCTTTTTGGCACTCTGCACCAAAATGCATATCCCTACAGATAACCCTTCCTCTTCCTCACCCCCAGATACTAAAGGTGACCATTCCTCTCATTCTCATACCATCAATTTCAACGTGACCTATGCCTTCCACGAGTGGACGTGACCAAATTTGATGGCTCAAACCCCACTGGTTGGGTAACCAAAATGGAACATTACTTCTCTTTATACAACATTACAGATGACTTGGCCAAACTCTGGTATGGTGTTCTCCATCTAGATCAAGAACGTTGGCAATGGTGGCAATGGAGAAAAAATTATCGTCAAGGGTATATTGCTTGGACACATTTTGTGGCAGAGATTTATGAATGCTTTGACACTGACACCAACCATTTTGGCCATTTGACAAAGCTGAAACAATTAGGAATAGTGGAAGACTTTATAGTTGCCTTTGAGCACCTGGATTTTAGAATAGAGGGCATGTTTTATGCATTTTTCCAAGAGTGTTTTATCAGTAGCATCAAGGATGAAATTCGGGCCCATGTCCTCATGGATCGGCCTGAGAGTTGGGTGGAGGCTACCAAAAGAGATAAAGAAGCATAATAGGTTGTATCTTCTCAAAACCGTAAACCCTCCTTCATCCCTCGCCCTAAACCAGTAAATCCCACTACTCCCTCTGCTCCATTAAATATCCACAAATTGACACGGGCTAAAATGGTTGAATGCCAACTCAAAGGCCTTTGTTATAACTGTGATGACAAATATTTCCCAGGCCACAATTGTAAAGAAGAAAAGATTTTTATGGCCATCTCCAAGGAGATTTTGGAAGAAGATGAAGAAACTCCCTCTATGTCTAAATCACCTGAATCCACTGACATAACCCCTTCCTCAGACCCTCCCAAAGTAGAACCAGTCATTTCCCTCAATGCTCTCACTAGCTTCTTTGCTCCCCAAACCCTGAAGATAATCGGTTACATCAAGCATCGAAAGGCCATCCTTCTGGTTTAACAATGGAAGCACCCATAATTTTATTCATCGCCACATTGCCCAAGAAACTCATTGCTACATCCATTCCGTCAATAATTTCCAAATCATGATTGCCAAAGGTGGTTCCATGAAATGTGGAGGGCGTTGTGAAAATGCGCATCAACAAATTGGTGACTACCACCTGAAATACCATATGTTTTCTATCGACATGGGAGGTTGTGACATTATGCTGGGTGTAGACTGGCTAAGGACTTTGGGTCCCATTCTCATGGATTTTAAAGACTTAACCATGCAATTCGACCAAGATATCCACTAATATAAGTTCCAAGGCATCAAGGCAATTTCACCTGAGATCATTAGTTCCCATCGCATGGAAAAGCTGCTCAAAAAGGGTCATTCTAAAAGACACCTTCCATACCGCAAGACCTCCAAGCCATCCTTTCTAAACTTCAATTGGTTTTTTCCACTCCCCAAGGCCTCCCTCCTTCCTGTGGTGTTCATGATCATTCCATTCCCCTTGTACCAGGAAGCCTTCCTCCCAATATCCGTCTGTATCATCACCCCTTTTCCCAAAAAAATGTAATTGAGAAAATGGTGTAAGAACTCCTTAATGCAGGTGTTATACGCCCTAGTACAAGCCCCTATTCGTCGCATGTGGTCATGGTCCTGAAGAAAGAAGGTTCTTGGTGAATGTGTCCTGACTTTTGTGCCCTCAAAAAACTTACCATCAAAAACAAATTCCCCATTCCTGTCACTGATGACCTCCTAGATGAATTGAGTGGCGCCCAATTCTTCACTAAACTAGATCTTCGTTCGGGCTACCACCAGATATGTATGAAACAGGCAGATATTCCCACGACTGCCTTTCGAACTCATGAGGGCCACTATGAGCTTTTGTTCATGCCCTTTGGCTTGTGTAATGCCCCCTCCACCTTCCAAAGCCTCATGAATCATGTCTTCCATCCTTTTCTCCGCCATTTTGTCTTAGTTTTCTTTGATGATATCCTCATCTATAGCAAAACCTAGACAAACCATCTTTCTCATGTGGATCGAGTTCTCCATCTACTCTCTCAGCACCAACTTTTCCTGAAACAATCTAAATGTTATTTTGGTGCCTCAGAAGTAGAATACTTGGGTCATATGGTTGGCAAAGATGGCGTCAGGGTGGATCATAAAAAGATTTAAGCTATGCAAGACTGGCCTCACCCAAAGACTCTTAAGACCTTGGAGGATTTCTAGGCTTAACAGGATATTATCACAAGTTTGTTAAGAATTATGGGAAGATTGTAGCAACTCTCACTGCTCTCCTAAAAAAGAACTCTTTCACTTGGACTCCAGCCGCCGCTCAAGCTTTTCAAACCTTGAAGATGGCCATGTGCACCAATCTAGTCCTCACCCTTTCTAATTTCACAAAGACCTTTTTGTTGGAATGTGATGCCTTAGGGAAAGGAATTGGTGTTCTTATGCAAGAGGGTTGACCTTTGGCCTTTACTAGCAAGAAACTATTTGAAATAAATCTGGGAAAATCCATCTATGAAAAGGAAATGTTGGCTATTCTGCATGTCATGGATCTATGGCATCCTTATCTATTTGGGAAACGGTTCCAAATTAAGACAGACCATCAAAGCCTCAAGTATTTTCTGGAACAATGCATTTCCTCCCCAGAAAAACCAAAATGGCTGACTAAACTCTTTGGATATGATTATGAGATCATTTATAAGAAAGGCAAAGACAATGTGGTTGCGGATGCACTTTCCCAAAAATATGAAGATGAAGGATCCCTTTTTTCTCTTTCATTCATTGTACCAAATTGGCTCCAAGTTGTTCGCCAGGAATGGCTACAAGACCCCAAAAGTTCGTAGTTGATCCAACAATTGCAGTCCAATGCTCTAGCTTCCCTAGGGTACTCTTGGCTCCATGAGGAACTTCAATACAAAGGCCTTTTTTATTTAAGTAAACAATCAATGCTTAAATCCATAGTACTTTCTGAGCTTCATGCTACACCCACAGCAGGGAACTCTGGGTTCACCAAAACCTTCGATAGGGTCAAACATTCATTTTTCTGGGATGGTATGAAACAAGACATTCATAATTTTGTAGATGAATGTGACGTGTGTCAATGCAACAAAGGAGAAATAGTCAAATCGTCGAGCACACTACAACCGCTGCCGATTCCACCTGCTATTTGGAAGGATATCTCTATGGATTTTATTACCGGCTTACACAAATCAGGAAATAAATCTGTCATCATGGTGGTTGTTGATCTCCTTTCCAAGTACGCTCATTTCTGCACACTTCAACACCCGTTTACAACATCCACGGTGGCTCAAATCTTCATGGATCAGGTCTTCAAGATTCATGGCATGCGACACTCTATTGTTTCTGATCGCAACCCAACTTTCACAAGCAATTTTTGGCAAGTACTGTTCAAGATACAAGGCACATAATTGCATCTCAGCACAACTTATCATCCCCAGACTGATTGCCAAACGAAAGTTGTCAACAAGTATTTGGAAACATATTTGAGGTGTTTTTCCTTGAAAAATCAAAATTAGTGGGCTCAATGGTTACCCCTAGCTGAATGGTGGTACAACACTTCATACCATATAGCTACACGCATGACTCCTTTTGAAGCATTATATGGACATAATCCACCTTCAGTTCTCTCATACTTACCAGTGTTGGTCACTATAATTGCTTAATTAATTTCAAACAACCAAGTGAAACATAAATTATCAACCCAGGGAAGTCTTTTGTTTCAAAGGTAGCTGCGCACTATATATGCTCAAT
>JZKD02S1657686.1:357925-373837 GCA_000966675.3 Picea glauca
AAATACTATTCTGCAAATATGGACACTTCTGCACTTCTAATCAATGGTTAGGTTCAAAAGTAATGTAAAGTATTATGCAGAACGGATTAAGCATAAAATAATGAGAAAGGACTTTATATACCTTGGAATGATCAGGTGAAATGATAGTATAAGTCAAAATGTAGGTGATGAAGGGTAAAATAATAGCAAAAAGTATGGGGAAAAAGAGTACAATATGTGGTCCTAACAACCAGGTGCCTCAAAGGTCCAGGTGGCTGACCTAACACTTACAGCTTGAGAGGCCATTCTCCGTACCCTCAAAGAGAATTTGGTCATGGTACAAAATTGCATGAAGCAACAAGAAGATCATGAAGGTCACTTTGAACGCCAATTTGCAGAAGGGGATCAGGTGTTTCTTCGACTGCAACCTTACAAGAAAACTTCCCTCAAGGTCGAGCATTGTTAGAAGCTAGTGCCCAAATTTTATGGTCCTTATACCGTTCTCAAGCGTGTGGGACAAGTCACCTATCAGTTAGCTTTTCCCAACCATTTGAAGCTACATCCTGTTTTTCATGTTTCATGCTTAAAGAAGGTGATTGGAGCTAAGTGCCAAATTCAAACCAACCTTCCAGAGTTAGTTGAAGAAGGATCCATTTGGCTATAAACAGAAGCAGTTTTGGACCAGCGTGAGCGTCGTCTACATCAGAGAACCATCAAGGAAGTGCTAGTCCAGTGGAAAGATACAACTCCATCATACGCCACTTGGGAACCAGCTACCATTCTGCAACAATTTCCTCATCTCAAGCCTTGAGGACAAAGGTTGCTTTTAAGGGGGCAGACAATATATTTGGATGTAATAAAGGTCAATATTAATAAGGCCTTTCAATAAAATAGAATAAGGCAGATGTAAGAAGACCTAATAGAAGCTTCCACTTCTAGAAGGATCTTCCTCTATATGCTTATTTTTAGTATAACTAGGAGTCAAGGGCATGAGAACCCTAACTTGGATATTATTGTAATAGAGCTCTTCCCAACTGGAGGTTGCCCCCTTGAAAAGGCTCATGAACATTGCTTTCAGATTCAAAGTGCTATTTTTGTTGTTATTCTTATATCATTTCAGTGTTATTGTGGTGAATGTTCTAGTTATATTGTTGTTATTCTACCATTACTAGCATTTTATTTCTGTTATGCATACATTTCATATATGGTATATTACAATAAATAGGCCACCTCCTGGATCGACTAGAGTTTCTGGGTGACTTCCATCACTCTGTTCTGCATGGTAAGAACGAGTTTCTGGACAGTGCGCTATTCCTGGGATCTCTTCATCCTCCTGATGGGTGACAGGAGCTTGAGTTTGGCCTGTACTGTATCGGCTCATTGCTTTGCTTCTTGGAGTTGGGACTCCAGTTTCTTCAACTTTGGGTCTTCATATAGGTGTTCATATATCTGCGCGCTTCTGCTACTTAGCTATTTACATCCTACAGCAAGTGTTTTAATCCTCTCGACTGTGTTCTGAGCATTCAATTCTTGTTGGTCATGCACTTCTTTCAGAGTCTGTGGTATGGTATGAAGCTCTAATTCTATGACCCTTTTTTGAATTTGTTGAATAACTTCAGCCAACTTTGTCACTTGGCACTCTATGGGCTCTTCGGACTTCTTCTCTAAGCCGGTCACAGAGTGAAATTCTTTGTTGACTGCTTCTTCAATTCCTATCTGCTTTGCGAGTAGCTTCTCTTTCTCTTTGGATATTCGCCTTGTCTTATTCAAAATTTTCTTGGAGAGCATTCTTATCTTGTTGCATGGTTCGGCATTATTTAGTAACTTCCTCCTGTGCTTTCTTTAGGACCTAGTTGGCCTACACTTTTTCTTTCTGAGCACATCGAAGTCGTACTTTGACGGTATCAACAATCTTGCGGAGATAAACTAATTCATCTCCCTCTTCTGTTGTTCCTTCTGGAAGAGGTGCAGTAGAGGTTGCTCAACTAGACTGGAGTGCTTGTTGTACTCCCTAGAGTGTGATCTCAATATGGCTATACATTTGTTCCTGCTTCACCTCCTGGTTCTCTATGATTTCCTTTGAATCATCATTGACCACTGCAACAATGAAATCAAAATCATCCAACGTGAGGGAAGTTCGCATCTTGGTTACGGGGGTTCTTGGTTTCTTTTTGGAGGAAGATTTCAGAGGTGAGACCTTCCTTTTCTTCGATGAGTCTTATTTGTCCCAAGGCGATGATACTTTGACTCTCTAGGTTTATGTACCTTCTTCATCATCACCTGCTTCATCTGGTGTAATGGAAGTCGTCCTTACAGATAGGCTATCAACATCCTGGACTTATTTAGTCTTATTCGTTGAATTTACTTTCTTTGTCTTACTGGGCCCAGGTTTATCCTGCACATTTATGGGGCTATCAATGTCGGACAATTCTGCGAGGTCTGCTGGAACAAGGAGGTTCGCCGACCATTCTTTGGTGAAATCTTCCAAGTCTTCTTCTGTCAGATTATAATAGGACTGAAGTTGTTCCTGGTGCTCATCAACGTGTGGGGTTAGGTATATAAAGTGGAAGTCCGCGCTGAACTTTATCAGAGGTCAGAATCTCTATAAAGTGTTCGGGGTTATGCGTGGTTCACTTCTCATGCCTTCTTTCAATTGGTTATAGTACGCGTGGAAAATGACATTTTATTGCCATTGCTTTCTCATGTCGTTCAAGTACCATAATATACTAAACTTCATGGCTAGTGTCTCAAAGGGGTCCAGGACCGCGAAGGTTGCGCCTTCTGGTAGCTCCCATGCAACAAAAGCGATCAGTATCAGGAGCCAGCTAAAATGGAATTCATGCCCCTGATCCTGGGCTTCTCTGTAGTCGATCTCTAGTTGATTCACCAGGTACTTTTCCCAGTTCATCTGTAGTCCCTCGATGCACTTTCTACGAGGTCAACTACAAATCTAGATACTTGTGTTGGTTGATTCTTACGTACCAACTTCCCTGGGATCAGTTGGCATGCATGGTGCACTACGCCACTTTCAATGGAAGATACCTTGTAGCCTCTCACACCTTTCTCAACATTGCCATAGACTTCTTTGATATTATGTGCAAGGGCATGGTATGTGGTCTTTCCAGGATAGTACTCATGGGGATCAGGGCCTTCCATGCTAAGCCCGATGATCCTATTGATCAGCATCGAATCAATAGTTATGCGACGATCTAACCAAAGGTATCCTCGATGGTAACTTTCTAGCAGTAGTTTTACACAAGCATTCACCTCCTAGTGTCTGCCAAAGTGCGGTACTTTCATGACGTTGAGAAAAGTAGAATGCACAAGGTTCATCATCCATTGCTGAGGGATGAGCTTCAAATTCTTTCCCTTAGTTCTCATCAAGTACTTATACGAGGTGGGCATGTTGTAAGATTTACAATCCCCCAGGTGGAATTCACAAAACTTCAACGATGTAACCTTGTCTTGATCTGCACGGTAGGTGCACACTCCTTTCGGTAGGTATGCAGTGACTAGGGTGTATTCAAAGTCGCTAGGGACATTGTCCCTGTTAATCTCACTGCTCAGAGGGGGTATGTAAGATGGTAGGATGGATGGAACTAACTTCGCATTGGATATGTCGTCCTTATGCTTAGTTCTTTTTTCTGCTCTGTCTCGAGATGTTCCTGCTCGAGCAGCTGACGGGAAGGATTTCACTCCTCCCGTCGATGATGCTTGGACTCCGGTGGACATTCTTCTTTCCGAAATGGTTCTCTCAGTCATTAACTCAAGAAGGACCTCTGTGACAGATTCCTCAAGTTCGGTGATCTCATCGAACATATGCACTCGGGAAAGATAATCGGGGTCACGATGATCTCAAAATTTTTCACTAGGATGAACAATCTACTTGCAATGATCACTGTAGACAATCACTAGTTCTGTGGGCTTCGATTTCTCAGTTGGAAAAAGTGTTCTTCGAGCACGACGCGTCGAGCTAAATAGGAAATTCGTCAATGGTTTTCTTGCAACAGGGATGAAGCTTTCATGAATGTTGATCCATTCGTTATGGCATGGTCCAATGGTCTGGTAATGATATTTTAATGCTTTTCTACCCATTCGGGGTGGAAGTCAATGGGTCTATTGGTCCCATGGCTATATTTCTTCGCCACGGTGAAGTGCCATATGTCGTTGTTCTGGTATCTTAGCGAAGCACAATTCCTGTGATTTTTCCTTCTGCGAAGTTCCCTGTGGAATCTTCTGTAACTTTTCGATCTTGGCTCTCTTCTTACTTAGCTTCCTAGCCTTCTTCCCAGTGAGCTTCATCTCAGTCATCCTTTTCTCATTCTGATCCTTATCCTCTCTCAACATAGTCACTTCGCGATGCTGAGATTATTTCTTCAGATCCAACGGTAATACACCTTCATCATATGGATTAGGTATCTTAGTCTTCTGTGGTTCCTCTAATGTGCTTATATTTTTGACATCCAATTCCCTGGTGTTTAATATCTTAGATTTGTTCTCTTGTTCTTTCATCAAGTAGGCAATCTTTCTAGTCATAAATTCCATGGGTTATTGCTTCTTTTGTTCTAGGGCTTCCTTTCCTTCTTTTCTTTGGATCTGGTCTTTTTCAATCTAGATGTTGCCTAATAAAGATGGAAATGGGGCATAGTCCTAAATAAATTTAATAACTTTGAATTCTTCCTCCGTCGAAGCTCCATGGGTACTCATAGCTATCTGGGTAATCCTGCCACATAGGGTTACCATTTTTCCTTTAAAGAATCCTATTTTTCCTAGTGAAGGAACCATAGTAGGCCTTCCTAGGGTTTCCCAAGTACTTTCTGTCATAATGTTCATCTGAGTTCCCTCATCCAGAGCACAGTCAATGTCGAAGTCTTCTATTCTTACTTCGATTTTCTCCTTTTCTTTGAAGATCTCTAACAAACTGGCATCTTTATGTTCAACCAGGGTTTCTTTCATTTTCAGCAACATAATATTTTATTATTTCTAGGTTTCTTCTATAATCTTAGTCTCTTGATCTCCTTCAGGTTTTGCTTTCTCTCTATTCAGATTTTCAAGTCTAGCAATCATTCTAGGGCAATCCAGTACTTCTTGGTAAATAGCCTTACAATATAGGCAACTAGGGTTTCTCTCAGGGCATTTCTTAGTAAGATATCCTGGTCTTCCGCAACTATAACAAAGAGTTAATCCTCTCTTTCTCTTCAATGATCCCCAACTTTTCTTATACTACGCGTTAGGATCATAATGGGAAACCTGCAAAATATTCTTTCTAGGATCCTGCATCCATTGGTTAGTCCAAAAATTCTTTGTATCCATAGGTATAACATATCTATCATTATTCTTATCAGATCTATTCATATCAAACGTTCTGTCATCTAATAGTGCCCTAGTTTTCAAGCTAGGACAAAATCTATCAAGCATACCTAAATCCATACTTTAGAAACAAAACATTTCACCTCTTTTACTTCTACAGCGCACAAAGATTCCAGATCTAAGAACTTTTAACTATTCTTACCATTATCATAGCACAAAGATTACGGATCTTACTTCTTTTCTTCAGTATCAACCTCTTTTATTACAGATCTGACTTCTTTCCTTCAGATCTTTCCTTCCTTCTTCAACACAGAGATTTTTAGATCAAGTGGATCACTATGCACTAGGGCATAGATCCATGCACAAAGATTTTACAATTTCAGGACGAATCTTTGGACAAAGCTTCTTCTGCTCAGTTCCCAACAATCATAGTTTTGGTCTTGAAAACAGAACCATTTGTTGGCATAGGGGCAGACCCAAGCTTCAACGCTACAACAACGCACCAACAAAACCCTAATTGTTAGCCCTTTCAGCAACACCTGCGATGCAGATGAAGTCTCACCCGAGGTAGAGGCAGGGGTGGTTGCAGGACTCAGATGTCTGCAACCTTAGCTGGGACACATACCTATGATTCTAACACTTAACAGAGCACTTAGAAATTAATATTCATCAATATTCAGTCTTATTATACTTCGTAGATAGCATAGAGCATCACAACATTTACTTAGATCTAAGATCTTTCAGCACTTAGTAACAGTAAACATATCGGATTCTGTAGATCAGCACTAAGCATATTCATACATATAAGAGGTAACATTCATTCATAGCTCATAAGAACAAAGCATAAATATATCTATCTAAACACATCAAAGCACTTAGCAAAGGAAGAGACAAGCATATCAAGTTGAGGCACAGAGCACAACACACAGATTTACCGTGGTTCACCCCCACCCTAACGCTACGTCCACAAATTATTTTTCTTTATTAATGTCTTCAATCAGTTATAGCACAAAGCCTCCAAATCTTACTATGCACAGGACAAAATATCTGTGTAGCTCGCTAGATCCTTATTCCTTGCCTTACAACACAAATCCTTCTATAGTCTCTCACAGGGACTTTCACTCAGCTCTGCAAGTCTTACACAAAATGCACAAAGCCTTACAATACTTGATCACATAGATCCAACTCTTAGCACTTCAGCCAACTTGCACTAAGAAATCACCAAGTGCACTAAGCAACAACTTCTACTATTTCTTACATTGCCTATCTATTTATACATTACAAAAGTGGGCCTAAGCATGGGTGAACCCATGGGCCGACATCCCTTCCCCATTACATTAACCCAAAACCCTAAAAGGACCCAAAAATTGATCTAGCTTCCACGATTTCTGCTTCGTGTTGCGCTCCATCTTTGACAAGCTGTCAAAGTCCCAAAAATGGTCAAATATGACCAAGTGTTCCTCAAAACTTGGTTAAGGGCCAATAGGGATGGACTGAACATTGTAACCCGATGAATGACAAATACCCCCAAAAGGGTTCAAGGCAAGAGACAAAGCATTAAATACAATCCGAGCCATGGTACCAGTATGTGCCTCCGACGCTGCAACTGTAGTGGTTGCAGGGGTCGAAGGGGTTCCATTAACTATAGTGGGTATGGGAGTTGAAGAAATCCCAATGTTATGGAGAATAGATTCAATACTCATCCTTGTGGAACCACAAGTCTAAAAGGTGGATGTGTGTGTACCATGCTTAATAACGCTATGCCTTTTAGAAGGCAAGAACTCGAAATCTGGTGGTAACTGTAACAACCGACGGGACCAACGAGGATGTTGGTCCAACGACATGATGACTTATGACTCTACAAAATAAAAATATCCTAAGGCCAACTAGCAGTCAAAGATCATACCAAAAGTCAATTAGCCACTATGCATGAAAGCGGGCTAAAGTTGTTGAGTGGCCTCCCTCGCTAAAGAAGATATGTCTCATCCAAGAGGGACATGAGACTCCCTGCTACTAAAGTTTGGAGGTAACATAATCAGTTGTAGGGGTCCTCATGGGCTTAATAACCAGTCAGTTAGATCCCCTCGGATAGGTAATCCTCCATAAAGGTTGTGTGTTGTCCAACCCATATCTGACCTAGGGTACAAGCAAAATAACCCATGCAAGTAACCTATGAGATACCTAAGTCAAGAAACTAATAAACCGTTGTATAACCAATGCACAGGCGAGCAGTCATAAGTCTGGATTGTTGTATGGGCAAGGTAGAAAATCCTAAAACCTTGAAAGCACCACCTCTCACAAAGGTATGGGTACTAGCAATATCCCCAAATACGAATAAATCCACATAAATATCTCTGACTCTAAGCGAGTATCTGGGGGTTATCCCTTCAACTAACTTCGCACGACCTCATGATTAACTCTGGTGTGAGCATAGCCTCATGATCTTACCAATTATACAATGGACTTCTCAACTCCCTGTCTCAGACACATATGTTGATTTAATTATCTTGGATAATTTTACTCACAAAATCCTATTCCAAGGCACTAAATCCTAGACTAGTTTGTGCAGCCTAAAAATAAAATCGTGACTAATCAATTTTAGTTTAAAGTGTAAATTTTATTGGCCATGATTACTCTAAAGGGTATGGAAGTGAAACTCATGATATTATGGCTCTGCAAGAAAATAAATATAAATATAATGCAAAGTCTAATTTTAATTTTTCAATGAATGATATGCAAAGTCTATCTTTAACTTTTTCAATGAATGATATGCGTATAAAAATAGTGCAATTTTCAATTTCAACTCTGCAATTTAGAAGTAAAATTAAATATTTCACTAAATGCACTAAGCTAATGATAAATATTCAGAAGACAAAAAAGCCAAGCAATGTAAAATGCCTATTTTTTGTATTTTCAATATATTAAAAAGAAAATGCATGGATTGATAAGCAACCTGATATATAAATTCTACTGTGTATAAATGGAATAACTCAAGCATAATACCAAGAAGCCAAACAAACACCCTAGAGTTCAAGGACAAATAAAAAATCAAAAACAATGAGAAAGACTCTGCCCAAAAATTCAACTCCAAACAGGTTTCCTGTCAACCCAGAGAAGCTTAACAGGCACTACAGAGACCTAAGAAGGCTTAACAACTATAAAATCCCACCTAACAATCACAAGACCAAGAAAAAAGAAAAGGAAAAGTGGTATACGTGACTGTTCAGGAAACAAATGCATATATATGCAGCTTGCAGTGAGACAACACACGTGTGTACGCGACTGTTAAGGCAAAAGGCGCATACAGGCTTGAAAACAAGGTCAGATAAGGGAAAAAGGTTAAAAAAACAAACCCAGAGTGAACAGAATCTATCAAGCAGTGATACGAAAAGAAACACAAAGGAAAAAGAGCAATGCAAGGAGAAAAAGTACTTCAACCCTTAGAATAAAGATCTCTCCCCAGTATGGTCGCTAATTTTGTTACGAGGGAAAAAATATCTATGGCCAGGGTAAACCACAACAGACAGGTATGATTGTAGAAATCTACTCAATTCCAACATATGCTATGTAAACCAATGTGCAAGCGAGATAAGAAAGAATCCTACCACGTTCCAACATTTGAAGATGTCCACCGTTGAGAACTTCGACACAAAGCTTTATACTTGCGACAAGTTCTCAACAAACAAGTAGAGAAAGCATATAGTGATAATATAAAAGGTTAGCACATTAGATAACATAATCCATCAATAAACATTACAAACATGCCCATGGATAATAATCATATATTTTTACGATACCAATAGGATGGGAAAGGAGTATTTCTATTAATAAATGATCAGCAGAAGTGATAACGTTACATACTTACGTGTCGACATGGTTCAGAACCAAGAAACAAAGTTCCTTCCAACTGGGTCTCCACCACTTCAATCCTCTACCAAAGGAAAGCTCATAGAAAAGAGACAATGAGGTTATCTCAACAATAGGGAAAGAGCTAGGGAGTTGCACACTATGTTCAGACTTGAGGTACAAAGGGATGCAGACTCAATATGAAGTAATTTATCCAGAGTAACATTTCTCTCAAAGTTGAATTCTTTCTCCTCTTTTCCATAGCTCGGAATTGTTCTCTTATAGCCTTCAAAATGCAACTGAAGGGCCGAGTCGGAACGTTTCAAGTATATGGAAGGCCAAGGACTAGAGATCTCCTATCGTAACATGGAAACCCGACTTCATTTTTGTATTTTCTGGCACAAATCCCGATGTATGTAGGATGTAGTGGAGCAGTCTGTGTATACGCATGTTGTATAGTAGATAGGGCACGTATATGTGGAAAAATATGTATTTTTAGCTCTCGATTCATTAAAAAGGGATGACAAGTTTGCATAGGGAAATGGAAAAAGGACCTCTATGAAACATAGCAATGGTGAGGCAAATCTTGCTATAACAGGCCCCCGACATTATTTTATGATATTTCGAAGCATTCAAATGTTCGAAAATTGGTGCAAAGCATCCATTCGAAACTCAAGCTCAAAACTGAATCAGATTCGTTCTTTCTTCGCTGATTAATAGGTATTTTTTCTATGGCTACTAACCTTGTCATTTTATCCATAACTGAGCAAGATCTCATCTCTACAGAAGAATCTCTAATTGACAGGGACTTCGACGTTTTCGACACAAAAATAAAAATCTCGCCATTTTCATGTCCAGATCCAATCTGCGAGACAATGTTGGAAAACATATACCCTTCCTTGAAGCGGCCCATATGTCCATCACCCCTTATGTCGTAGAAGTCATTTTTCCTTTCCCAGATTTCATCAGCTGGTGTGAAGAACAATATTCATAGGAAGAAAAGGTCATTTTGAATAAGTTAGGGTCAGAGGTATTATGCGAAATAGATAGTTCGTCACTTCGACACACCGTTAGTATACCAGAGTCTTCCCCCACAGTGTCAAAGCCCTTTGAGGGAGAAAAAATTATCACAATCTACAGAGAATGCCCCTCATAAGTAAAAACCATGTTTCTGCAAACCATTTTCAAACCTTAACACCATTCCAAAAGTCTGTTGTTACCTATCAATGTAAACGTTATGATTATTGAGTTCCAGTGGACTTGTTCCCTGCTTAGTCAAATTTTAGGGTTGGATAATGACAAGTTTGTAGTAGAAGTCATGTTGGGTTTCCTGTTGACCTTCTTTATGTCAAAGTCTAGTCAGTTGGTTTGTATCATTTTTGACAAGTTCATCGTTGATAATATGCATCAACAGTCGGTAAATTTCAATTCATTAAGACACTTCAGATACTACACTCACTTGTTGAGAATGTTCCTAGAATCGAACAAGACCGAATTCCCTGAAACTACATTCATCTCAATTGAATGTAAGAGGATCACCATGTTTATTTTCATCAATAATATCATGTCCATGGTGCAGAGTCTTATCTTCAGCACATACCTCCCAAGGGTTCTAGAAGAAATGAAAATCTTTTTACAACCAAATCTAGAGAGCAATGTGGGAGATTGGATGTTGTTCATACAATCTACTGTGATTTGGTTATATGGCTATCAAGAAGGACCTTACCTTTTACCAGTATTTTTGACTCCCAAAGTCTTTGCCTTAGAGTTCATCAGACAAAGGATTATTTCAGAGATAGAGCATTTTCTGAAGAAGCACAAGGCATCTAACTTAAAATTCCCTTTCATGGTGGGGCCCTTTATGGTAAATACCAGGTCTTGTTTACCTCAAATTCAAGCCAAACTCAATGAATTTGGGTTTACACAGTTATAGGGGAGGAGATATGACCCATACCAGATCATATCTAAGAGGATGTTGATGAGCAGACAAAGCCCCTATGAACATGAGCAAGTTGAAGAATTTGATAGATTGGTAAAATTGGAAGTCTGTGGAAATATGGAGATCACTTTGCAGCCTGATCACACACAACAGATAGAGTTTTCCCCTCAGCAGGTCCAGACACAAAAAAATTCTCCGAAGTTGATTATTAATGCCCCAAAGGAGAGTTTTTATAACAAGACGAGTAGTTCAGAGGCATTGGGTGCCAGTAGTCAGGGAAATATTCTCAAGAAAATGAAAGTCGCACCATCTTCTCCAGTAGTGGACCTAGAAGAAGAAGAACCTAAAGAGAAAACAAGCATGAAGATGGTTGAAAGTGCAACCAAGAACGAGGAGTCTAGTACAGGAAGCATGCCACAGAGTGAAAGTAGTTCGAGGGTTTTCAGCAGCAGAAAACATATCTTTAGCAAGACACACGGAGTAGTTTATCAGTCCAAAAAACACTTAATGAACCAGTATTCTATCAAGGGAAGTATGGCGAATAGTGAAATAAGAAACCTATTTCTAGAGGTAGAGAATATCTCTCAGCATAAATCTTCCATGCTCTCAGTCAGGGATGTGGAAAGAAAGACATTTAACATAGCAGTGGTTGATGATGATAAAGTGTCTGAAATCAAGGTGCATTATGAAAATATTGGTGCCCCACACAAAGTAAAGTTCCACAGGAATGCCAGTGATATTCTATATTCATACTACCTAAGTTTAGGTCTGAGGGTTTCAATATTGACAACACATGCACTCAAATTAGATGGACAATTGAAGTAGGAGAAAGCACCAGTAAGGCCTCGAAAACATAGGTCAAAATATTGGAATCTGAAGGCCCTCAAGGAGTAAAGGCTTCTTTAGATGAGAAACATAAGATGATCCAAAGCCTAAAGAAGAAACTGAAGATGTCCACCACAAACCATCCATAGACAACAGAGTTAGCCGCTCTAGAGCAAGAGAAAGAGAAGTTCAGACAAGAAGAACTAAATTACAAAGATAAAGTGTTGCATATGGAAAAGGAGAAAGAGAATTGGTTACAAGGACAAGTAGCAACATCAGATATGGATGTCATTGTACCTACTAATGTAGAAGTTGGATCGAGCACTGATGGATTGGTTCAAGCCATCTTCCAAGTGACTTTAAAAATAGGGGAAATGAAAATCTTTAAAGAGGCCTTGGAAAATCTGAAACAAGATATGAAAATAAAAGATGAAAAGATGACTCCACTCCAAAGAGAAAATCAAGATTTGCAAGAGAGAGTAAGAAATATAAAAAAGAGGTTAAAAGGTAAAACATTGTTACGAGGAGATAAACATGTGATCTGGGATGCTATTGCTGCAGAGGTTGCTAAGTTCAGGGTTTATCTGAATTTTATAAATGACAAACACAGTGTGGCTACCACGGCTCGAAGCAGGTGTATTGTTGTTAATGAAACATTAGCCAAGAAACCCTCAGAATGGGCCCATAACGCTACTGATTTGCTGAATTTTGTGCCCACTATTGATCTTCAGACTATTGGGGTAAAGGACAGAACTGTGTTGTACATCTAGGCCAGGATAATCATCGCCAAGCAAAACTTGCTCAAATTGGTTCAAAACAAATATATGCAAATGGAGCATAGTATACAGGAGTTTAAATACGCGTTTGAACAATATTTTGTCAAGGGCGTCCCACCATTTTTGGATTTAAAAGGTTCATTATACAATCAATAAGACTACAATTATATCCTCATTTAGTGTAGGATGGACCATTCCAAATTTGAAGCTATGGAGGAAAGTCTGAAAGGCCCAAGTCTGGTAGAGTATTTGGCCACAGACGTTGAAATTTTGAATCAATTTTAAAAAAATGAAGATTGGCTTGCTCATTATGTCCTACGCCATGTACATTGACCTAGAGATTTTGATTAAGGAGATGATGGAATACGAGCTTCCTTCTGACTCATAGTGGAAGGAAATCGTGTGGCTGGGTAAGACGAAATGCAGTTTTCCCGAGACTAGTAAGTGACCTTCAGGTGTCACCAAACCAGCGAGTTCGACAGAAGATCAAGAGAAGCTAGATGTCATAAAGGAAGCTGAGTAGTCAGAGAAATCTGTTCCTACTTTTGAAAATTCTTTTGAGTAATCATTGTAAATCGGTTCATATACGGAGACTGTTAGTTGAAATTACTATAATTAGTTTTGGAAGCTGAAACGTTACAGTGTCATCCATTGTAATTGAATTGTATAAATATTGGGGCATTTGAAAGAATTAAGGTTGGAAGAATTGCAAGGGAACCTTTTTGTTGTTTCTAAACTCAATTGTAATTTTCTGGAGCTAAATTGAATACACATGCATAAGATTTTGAAGTATCTATGAAAAGATTCTAATGGTGGTGATATGAATTTTGTCTCCTTTCATTCTATGCATTTCCTATGTTCTTTATTTCCATTTACATTTTCTTGTGTTTAAATTGGAGAGTTAAAGGCCCAGAATTCATCTTGTGACACTCTCGACTTAAGCAATTTGAAATGTGTTTATTTCTTCTTAACTAATTCAGAATTCATTTCAGTAATGATCTGATGCAATTATTTGTTTTCTCTTTCCTCTCACACCCTGCTTGAATATAATTTATAACTCAGATTCATTGGCTCATTTTGCATTTATCCTATGGATATTTCTATCAAAAATTCATTTTTTTCATTCATTTTTAGGATATCGACTCCATAGCCCTGAGTGTTCCTCCCCTTCTTTGCCATCAATTTTATAAAAACCCCCCAAAAACAATTTGAATCTAGCCACTGATTGCAAAAGATATGTCAAGTGACACGAGAGAGCCCTCTCTGAGTTGAGAAGGCTAGTGCCCATCTCTAAAGTAGGTTGAAATAGTTACCTCTATCATTTGTCTATCAACCAGACAAAATTGATAGAGTGCTAACATTATGGCGTCGTTGTCGGGGATGAAATTGTAAAATATTCCCTGGGAAAATGACTTAAAGCTTTAGTTTGATCCCTGAGGGTGACAGTTGATCAAATACCTTATTGGCTGAGATTATTTTTACCCTGGCAACTTCGTTACTCAGAGACCATTTTCACCACACTGTGTGAGATAGAAATCCTGGCTCCTAAGAAAATCCACACCAGGAGTAACCCAAACCCAGAAGCTGCAATCCCTGTGTCTGAACCTGAAAATCTTGTATGTAAAAGAAAAGAAAAGCTAGTAACCCCAGTGTTGCGTCTAGATCGATATCTGTCTTTACCCAAGGATGAAGTGACTAGCATCGAAGACCTCAAGTTTGATGTAAAACTTGAACAAATCCTATTCAAAACTAAGTCTAAATCTTGTTTAAGCGAGACCATCTTTGACGAAAAGAGATTCGAAGACTTGATTCTAGCCACATATGCCAGGCCTTTAGTGATCCCCTCTCAGAACCAACAACAACTCCAAACCCTCATAGAAGCTATGGAAGCAAGATTTTCTCCGCTCGTACTGCCTGCTCAATTACATGATCTTCCTCAATATTACAACCTAAGGATCAAACTATATGATGTTGAAGGTAACATATCAGCACATAAGCATCTAGACTGTTTTAATGATTTCATAGACTTGGAAGAGGTGGATTTTCAAGATTTGAAGATGAGGTTGTTTACTCAAAGTCTTGCGGGAGAAGTAAGGAGGTGGTTCAGAGCCCTTCCACTAGCCAATATCGCAAATTTTGAACATTTTGAGACAAGCTTCCTTGCAAAATGGGGGGATAAGAAAAATCCCCCTCATTTGTTGACACATTACAACAACATGAAGAGATCACCCAAGGAAACCGTGCAATATTTTTCAGCTAGATTCATGAAGTTCTACCATTGTTGTGAGTGGGAAATCCCTCTACAGACTAGCACTTAGGGTTTAATTATGCATGCAGAAAAGACCTAAAGATTTCTACTTTCTACCATCATCCCAGACCTAATCCCCATTATTCTTAAGCAAATACATAGTTAAGAAGATCAAGTGAGCATACCTTATTTCAGGCGTTTGATGTATATCCTTCCTCATGCTTGATCACTTTTTGATTGTAGCTCTCCTCCCAAGGCTGACTTGCATTCACACAAAACAAACAAGAAACTCCACATGCATTTGATATATAGATTAATGGGTTAGAGATTCAATAAAAAAGTATGCAATAAACCATGAAAACCTCATATGGTGGGACGAGAAAAGTATTTATTTATTATTAACTTCAACAAATCAAATTACAATGATGAAGTCGACCGCTGCTCCATGAACTTGGTCCCAGGCTCCTCTTCAACTATCCTCCAACTTCTTTGCTCTATCTTTCTCTTTTACACAAGGAAGGCTAAAGGGTTGGGACAAAGGGAATGCGCAATTGGGTTTAGTTTCTTTACTATGTTTCTCCTCCTCCAAATGGGGCCCCTAACCCTTCTTTTATAGACTAGAAGAAGCTAGGTATTTGGACGAACCTTTGGCCATGCATGGCCAAAAGGTTTAGTTAACTCACCCAAAGCTGTGTGTTCCATCGAAAAATTTCCTTCTTTCATGCTTTTGTAGGTACATGCGGGCTATTTTGGGTCAGCGGGCATGTACACATGTGCAATAATAGAGCAAGGCACGTGGGACTTTATAAAAAGTGTTTTTAAGAAGAGTTGTTCAGCAGTGCTTTGGAAAAGAAGGAATCTGAGATGGCCTGAAACCATGTAAGCATGTATGGTGAAAATTAGGGTTATAACAGATGCCCCCTAATGTGTGAGGTTAGAAGAGCATCTGATGGATGAAATACATTAACAATATTTACTGATGTGCCGAA
>JZKD02S1657686.1:374078-387311 GCA_000966675.3 Picea glauca
AAAAGAGCTTAACTATGGACTCCATGGGGGTTCCTTTTTTGTAAATTTAGTCCCTCAGGCCCGAAAAAGGGTTAAAATGATACCTGAGAGTACTCTTCTAGAGAACTAAAGTTCCATAGAGTATACCTTTGTTCATACAGTTGACCGTCTGAACCGAAAAAGGGGTAAACTACCGCTGGATAGACGTGACTTGAAATTTCAGTTTAATGAGCATGAAAGGCCACAAGATCGCTCTGCAATATTTTACTGTTTAGAGGGTTTAAAAAGGGCTTAAAAGAAGACCCGTGATGTCTTTTGGGAGTCCCGAGGGTGAGGTCAAGAGTGAAAAAGAATCATGCAAATGGGGCTCAAAATCATAATCTAGAAAAAACAACAAGGACTCACGAGCCTACAGTGATTAGAGACAACATGGACACCATAATGTAACCAGGATCTACCTAGGGAATCCATCTTCCGGTAAGCTCTACCACCAACTCGCGACACTTCTAAAGAAGAAATGATGGTTTTGTGTCACAACCTGATGGGATCGATCCTATGGCAAAGGAAAAAGACAACGAGATACAAAAGTCAAGGTAGAAACCTAACCTACATGCTCAAGTTGATCATCTGAAATTTTTTCACAGACTGTCAAAAGTTACCCAACACTCCAAAAAATTGTCCCAATACCCAATCATACCCCTCCAATGCAACTCCTAAATCACTCTAAATGGTTTTTGTTTTAAATAAAATGATAAGGGGGGCCAAAAAAGTGACAAAAAGAGGCCAAAAAGTCTATAAATAGAAACTGACAGCTCATTATCACCATTGCTAATTTGGAAATTGATTATGGAGCAAAAAAAAACCCTTTGTCAAAAGTGGTGATTCTAGGAGCTACAGTGGATGAAACGACCATATGTTTGGACCAAGTAAGTACAAACTCTCTTATCTTGCAATTTAAATCTTTATTTTTTCTTTGGTTTCCATGTTTTGAGGGGGCATCGACCTTCAAAAGGTCGAACCTAGGTCCACCAGGGCTGTCTTAGGACAGGTCGTGTGTACATTCGAGCAGAGTAAACACTGCACACGTGTACATGTGACTGTCAACATTACAACCCGCATGGACCCCCTTATTGAATGAATTTTTTTTTAAAAACAAGGGTTAACCCTCCTGAACCTTGGTGTTTTGTAGGATGTATGTTCACTGGAGAGAAAGAAAGCATGAGGAGGCAAGTGAGTTGGTCGGGGAAGAACTCAATGTTGTGGCTGCCTTGATGCAATGTGGGATGCTCAAGTTCTTCTTATGTATTTTTATGTGGGCACAACCTAGGCTACTGAATGCCTTGGTTGATTATTGGCATCCATATGCAGAGGTGTTTATGTTAGAGGGGTAGTCATTGGTGTCCATAAAACAGGATACATATTTTTTGACTGCCTTCTCCAGGAGAGGGGAACCAGTCAACTTCTGGACATTTCCTTCGAGGCCGCATAACATAGAGAAATTGATAGGAATTTACTGTGAGGCTGGTACAAACAGCTCGAGCTCACAGGTGCCCATAAGCAATATT
Organism: Picea glauca; assembly: GCA_000966675.3. NCBI lineage: Eukaryota > Viridiplantae > Streptophyta > Pinopsida > Pinales > Pinaceae > Picea > Picea glauca. The sequence goes on from JZKD02S1657686.1 coordinate 375,623, forward strand.
ATTGACTTATCATTGTAGGCGATTGTGTTGCTTATTGCGCGGATTACTGGTTCTGTGGCTCAACATCAGGCATCTTGTGCACAGATGAACTGTGCAGTCCAGTTCTTAAATGCACAAATATTTGACTGGAGCACAACATTGTTGGATTGTATGAAGAGGCAGTTGACAGATTGTCGGTCATGGACACAGAGGAACTTCGGGTTTGCGACCATTCTATGCTCTTTCTTCTTTGAAAGAGTTCAGAGCTTCAGTCCTCGAGCAGTGGTACGATGACATCAGGCCTCTCTTCTTGCTATTTGTAGATGGGAAGTGTTACTGCCATGAAAGTGTGGTGGAAGGACCAATGAGTCCTTCGATGATGATTTCTTCGCTTGGACAGTAGACTCTATTTAACTGAGACACAACTAGCTGAGCATCGAGATAGACCCAGAGATGAGAGATACCAAATGACAAGGCATCATGAAGCAACTCAATAACTGTACTATACTCAGTGACATTATTTGTGGTGTCACCTAAGCATATACCTCGGGAAGATAATAATTGGCCTTGAGGTAAAACATTTACCCAAGCTGCAGAGGCAAGCCTCCGAGTGTGTCGGATAGTACCATCTGTGTACCCAATGAAAACCTTGGATTCACTTGACATCTGCGATAGTGATGAAAGATACATCAAAAACGACACGTCCATAACACTAAAATGTTACAAAATGTTACCCATGGTGCCCTGCCTATGAGTAATACTTCTTGAGGTAGAGTTCATTTCTAGGCTCTGCCAAAGCATTCCCTTCAAAGTCAACTAGACGATAATCACCCATTTTTAGAACCTCTTTTATGATGAAAGGTCCGAACCACATGGGTTTGAATTTTCCTGCCCCCAAGGGTTCCTTATCTTGGTCATAGACTAGGACAAGGTCGCCTTCAGTGAAAATTCGAGGATGAACGGACCTATCATACTGACACTTGACTTTATGTTTGTGAGCCTTGTTGGCTAGGGTCGCATCACGATGCTGCTCATTGAGATACTCAAGGCATAATAACCGCTCTTCAAGTGGAGAAGTGTCTGGAAATAATTGTACTGCCAACTTTAGGAACGGGATCTGACATTCGATAGGAAAGACTTCTTCCAACCCATAAACGAGTTGAAAATGTGAGAAAGTGGTTGCAGTCTTAATAGACGTTTGGTAAGCCCATAATGCCGAGTATAACATCAAATGCCAATTTGACTTGGCTGAGTTGATCATTCGTTGTAGGATGGTCTTAAGAGATTTATTCACAACTTTCACCTGAACATTTGCTTGGGAGTAGTAGGGTGACGAATTTTCTTGTCGTAACCCAAGATTTGATGTTAACTTGGTCATCATCTGGTTCTGAAAGTGACTGCCATGGTCAGTGAAAATCTCCTTTGGGACACTGAACCTTGCTATTATCTGGTTGAATAAAAAGAGAGTTGCAGTCTCTCCATCATATTTAAACATTGGCATAGCTTCGACCCACTTCGTGAAGTAGTCTACGACTATGATGATGTAACGGTTCCCCCTTGTTGAAGGAGGGTTGCATGTAGTGTAATCAATCCCCCACTTGGTGAAGGGACCAACTGTGATGCCAGTAAACATGGGAGCGGGATGTGCCCTCATCTTCCGAGAGAAGATCTAGCATGGGTGGCACTTCTTGACCGATTCAATACAATCTTTGATTAGTGTCGGCCAGAAGTAACCTACTCGTAGAATCTTTTGGGTTGTTTCCAACCCAAACAAATGACCGCCACATGCTCCGGTAGGGAAATCATTAAGCACAATAACTACTTCTTTGTGAGTGAGACATCGGTGCAGGATGCAGTCTACACCTCTCCAATACAATGTATCATCGAGTATGAGATAATTCTTAGCCTGATGGTGTATGCGTCGATGCTCATCACGAGAAGCAGAGGTGGGGCACTTCAAAGTATGTAGATAGATAAGTATATCTCCATACCAGGGATTCAAAGAGGTGATCAAAAACATATCTCCTTTGATAGGCGACTCTTCGGGCAGAAAATCACCTGACTCAACCAAAAGTTCTGAAATAAGTTCTACAAAGAACAGTGACTTTTTGGATTTCGCTGAAACAAAATATAAGTCAAACTCCTAGAGGAAGACTATCCATCTACTGATATTTCTTCCTATTACCCATCGTGTCAACATGTACTGGAATGGATTAATGACAGCAATGACGATGGTCTTGCGAAATAGAACATAATGAAGGAATCGTTGAACATCATGAACTACTACTAATGCAAGGTTTTCGATATGAGAATAATTGAGTTTCGGTCCTACAAGGCCTCAGCTTAGGTAATAAATCACATATTCTGAGAACAACTCATCCTCCTGAACCAAGACCATGCCAATAGTTGACTCTGTTGCAGCCAAGTATAATAAGAAATATTTTTTATAGTTAGGTGGTCGAAGCAGAGGGGCAGTCATGAGGGCATGTTTCAACGCATTGAAAGAGTGTTGGGTGGCATCGTCCCAATGAAAAGGAGCATCTTTCTTCAGTAAGCGCATAAATCCCTTTGTGATCTCAGCATAGTTGGCGATAAAACGTCTTAAAATTTTTTCCTTGCCCTGTAGACTCCGAATTTGAAGGATTGTGTGTAGGGGAGGCAACTGAGTTATTGCTTCAACCTTGAGAAGATTGGTAATAATCCTTGTTGTTGATACTATGAAACCTAACAAACGTCCTGATGTTACGCAAAAGCTGCACTTGTTTGGATTCAAGCAAATCTGGAAGTAGCGACAATGCTCAAAGATAAGTCGGAGGTGTGTGGGATGATCCGTTCTCTTGTGAGATCGACATGCTAAATCATCTAAATAGGCCTCGACTATATGCTTGAGGTCATGGAAAGCAAAAGACAATGCCTGTTGAAAAGTTTCTCCAGCATTTTTGAGACCAAAAGGAATCTTACGATACGCAAATGTACCCCATGGACAGATGAATGTCGCTTTGTGTTGGTCTTCGGGTTTGATTTGTATTTGGTTATATCCTGAAAAAATGTCCATGAAAGAGAAGGCCTCGTAACCCGCACATTCATCAATTATCTGGTCAATGAATGGTGTGGGAAAATTATCTTTGGCACAGGCCTTGTTCAAATCACGGAAGTCTATACATACACGAATCGTGCCTTGTTTTTTATTGACCGGCACGGGTTTTGACACCCACTGGGTCAAATGGATAGGATAGATAAAACTGGCTTTTAGCAGTTTCTCAACTTCAACCTTAATGGTTGCTGCTTTTCTGGGGTTAATTGGACGAAGCTTCTCCCGGATAGGCTTGGCATATGGATAAGTTGTGATTTCATGTTCGACTATTTTTGGATCGATGCCTGGCATTTCCTCGTAAGACCAGGAAAAAATGTCACGGAATTCTTTAAATAGATATGTGTAGATTTGAATCTCTCTGGGGGAGCAGTCAGCTTCAACGAAAATATTCTCCACGATGCTAGGGATTCTGGAGATATTGATCGGTATGGTTTTAGTGATGGTTTCCATATTTCCCTCAGCATAGACCTCATGTGTAGCTAAGGGATTAATAGGAAAAGACCTATCTCCAGTCATAGTCAAGGTGAATTCTCCAATGTCGATTCTGCTTAACTCTGGGAGGAAGAATGATCTGTGATGAAGATCATCCCAGGGTTTGTCTGGACTAGTCATTGCTTCAATTACTGCTTCATTAGAGGGTAATACTAAGTCTAATGAATTAGTTTCAACGAGAGAACCTTGGGCCCAAATACGCTCTAGAAGCATATCCAACTCTTGTGTAGGAGTTGGATCTGGGTTGGTTGAATCTTAATGGACTAAAGAGTATGCTACTTTAGTTGTGGACAAGAGCATGGACATGCCTGGATGCCCTATCCCCTTCATCATGGTCGATGGGGAAGGAAGTATCCATAGATCGGTGAAGTAAGTCATGCAAAATGACGAAACTTGGAAAATCTCAACCTTATGGTGGTCGGATATGAACTTGACATTGCCTTAAGGGGGTGGGTACTCGAAGGTACCCATCAAAGATAGGCACAAACCAACCCCTACATTGACTATGCCTGGTTGAGGATTATCAATCATTGGGACCACGGACACCCCCAATGAAGGGTCAGGTCTGGAAAAAGACAATTGATCAATGGTCACAATATGGTCCTCGTGTGGAAATAACAAGACCCAGAAAACTATAGCAACCACTACTTGCATGGTATAAGTCTAACTCCTTCCTAACAAGAGATTGTAGTCGAGGGACGTGTCGACTACTTCTACCTCGACACACATGGTCTTCCCTCTCAAATGCACTGGGAAAGAGGGAATGATACAATGTGGTCGGAATGAACGACCATCGAAAGCAGTGAGAAGAGTAGGTGACGCAGAGAAAATGGGTTGGCCAATTCCCTTCCAACATGCCAATGACATAACGCATGTCGAGGCACCCTCATCAACCACCCTGCGAAAAATATTTCGAGTAAAAGTTTTCATGGGGTGAGCCACTACCATCTGAAATGCTACGTGATAAGGCAGACAAGGTTTTAAGTCAGTTGTATCTAGCATGATGGTACCTGGATTACAAGTCTCGGTAGATCCTAAAGCGGTTAACAAAGATTTCCTCTGAGAAGGGCAGCTTTGGAGGACCTCCAAAGCAGACATCACACAAGGGGCTTGAGACAAATCCTCCACCACAGAATAGTTCTGGGAGGCGCTTGCATTTGGGTTGTGAGGAGATTTTTTGAACGTGCCTTTTGGGATGCATGTCATTGTTTCGTCCAAAGTCTTCTCAATCTGTAGAGGAAGAGATGGGAGTTCAGCTTGTTTTCCCTTCTCAGAAGTGCTTGGTATACTGTAGTCATGCACTCTAGTCGATATAAAATCATCACCCTTAATCATATATACATTCGCGGATGTGGAATTGTTAGAAGACGGAGAGGGTCCTTGACTGCCCCCTTCCACGCTTGTAGAGGCTTGGGTTAGGTTTTTCCCATGCTGAAGTGGATTGGTTAACACAGCAGGTTGTTGTTGTGTCACAAATTTTTGGGCCTCTGCAAACCGAGGACATAGGTGGGTTGGGTGGTCTTCCACGCATAGGTTGCACGGATACCTCACCTTTCGTTTCTTAGTGTTTCCCCCACCAACATTATCAGTGGGTTTATTAACCCCCTTACCCTTCTTTCGTTGTTTTTTCTTTCCTTCAGGCTATTGGGTGGCCTTTGGATTTGTTGATTGCACTGTGTGTACATCCGACATTTTAGTAGGGGGAGCAGCCAAAACAGTAGTTTGGCTGGTTGTTGTGTGTTGTATAGACAATTGTTGCAACTACTTCATCAGTTGCTCATCGGGCTTTGTTTGTGCTGAACCAAAAATACCACCGGCATGTGGTCCGACTCGCTGTCTAGTTTTATCAAATATTAAGCGTGGCACATCTGGAAAGATCTCGTATAATAAACCAGACTGAGAATAGATGAGATCAAGTCTTTGATCTCTCATGATGGCGTCTTCTTTGGAAAACACTCCTGATGTCATGACATCTTTGGATAACAGTGGGACCAAATACTTAAGGAACCACTCGAGGAGGAATGCTGGTGGGACTGGTACCTTAATTAAACTCTTCCAGTGTCTCCATTCTCGGATGTGATCAGAGATATGGTCCTCTTTTGTCTGTGTGAAATTGGCCAGCAATACTGTTCCAGTGTCATATCTCGCATTTAATTGGAAACGGTTTAGGAAGGCCATTGCCAATTCATCGAAGGAAGAGTATCTTGAGTGGTCGAGCTTAATGTACCATTTTGCAGCACTCCCAATGAGAGTACATTGAAACAATCGCAACTGCACGGAGTCATCTTTCAATGAGTTAGATGAGCACCAAAGGTGGAAGGTAGTCACATGATAGCCTGGATCTTCATTTGGCTTGGCTTCTAAATTTGGTATGTCCGAAGGTAACTTCATCAGCATAGGGGGCCAACACAGATCATGACAAATAGGGTCATTCAATGACCTTGTCAATTCTGGAAAATGCAAGGTTTCCAGGAAAGGTAGTTTGGGTTGTTGGTGATAACCTGGGAAAAAGGGATCTGGGGTTTGATTGGCACCAGGTTTCCAGGAAAATTTTAGCTGCTCGCTTGGGTTCTGGTAAAAACCATGGCCATGACCAATGTACAGATTTTGCATGTGAGGAGACATCATCGACTGATTCCCAAAATAAGACATAGATGGATGGGCGTGCATTACATTCGGAGGACTTTGGGAAGGGTTGCCCCATGTCGCTCCCATGGGGATAGGCATAGTACCTTGTCTGGGGTTGCATTGTCTGTGGAAAGAATTGTCGTAGATCGACATTCCTAACGAGGGAACGGATCCCTGCTAAGAATTCCAAGGCCCTGATGCAGAAGAAGTTCCTGGGTTTGCCCCCTGTGCAGGAATAGTACCCTGCATAGGAATAGGTTGTCTGAAACCGAGGTTGCCTCTAGTTGAGAAAGTAGCTGACGAGAAGGCATTGTTACGAAATGCATAGAACAAAGAAATTAGTGTCGAACCTACCGGCATATTATGCGAAGGTGGTCCTTGACTCTCTGCTCCAAATAAACTATGGTGTGCAGGTGGCTCGGCGGATTGTTGATGCATGCCACTGACCGAAGGGGACGAAGGAGGTATATGACCTTCCCCATAAGGGAAATCATTAAAAGGATCTGAAGTGCCCCCCATGTGGCTTTGCAGAGGAGCGTTAGAGCTCCCTACCCCTAGACCTAAATTCTGTGAAGTGTAGTAGTAAAGTACATGACTTGTACCTGAGCTAGACATCCCGTATGAGAACAGAGGGCCTATCGCACTTGGTGGAAAAGGGGTTTTGGCTACCACCATAGACGGGATCATACCACTATGCAAGGTAGAGTCAATCAAGACCATGGTGGCTCAGACTGGTGACGGTGGGTTAGGAGGTGGAAACTCTCCTGTGGTGACAACCATAGTGGGAATTGAAGAATTCTCATAGGGAGTGACAACATTTGTTTCCATTTCTGCGTGTGACACTTTTTGGCACTTGTAAGGGTGAATCGGTATGGTGAAGGGTGCCAAAAGATCAGTGGTTGGAGTTTTAGGTGGACCAAGAGCTTTTTCTCCAAAGTCTAAAACAGTCGTTTCCTCCAGATGTTGGTCGGACACAATTTCTTCTGACCCGGTCGCTTCAAAAGACCCTTGTTGGTCTAGATTTTGCCTTAGTGGTGGCAGGGGTGGCTCCAGTTTAACCGGTGATCAGGGATGATTTTAAGGATGGAAATTAATTTTAAAATGTAGAAAACTTGGCTAATATTAGTAATCCTTCATATGCCAACTATAAATGTTTGGCAATATTTTTGTAAAAATATTCAAATTTCTAAGGATTCTATATAGTTTGTATAAAATTTTGGCGATTTTTAAGGTAAAATAATTTTATCCTATAGAATTTGGGCGAATCATTTTTATAATAGCGAATCTTTTTTTGGAAAAACCATGGAAAATTAGCCCATGAGCAAAATTTATCCCCTAAAATCATCCCTGCCAGTGATAGGCCCAGAAGCCTTCGTGACCGGTGGAGCTCGTGATCCTCCACTGTGTGAGAAGCTCAAAGACACTCTAGGTTTGTCTACTCATTCAAAAAACAACACACACTAAAAAGTCCCTACAAGATAAAACAAGCAAACACTAAACTAATTGGAAGAACAGTTACAACAACCAACACTAGAGCAACCTACTGGTGCAAGTGAAACTCGAACACGGAAGCACCCTCTGGGAATAATTTGCAAAGCGTGGCCCGATATCTGTCCTAGGTACTACAGTATACCCTCGCAGCCACCTGTGTATGTCCCTAAAAAGATAGGAAACTAGGTTTCCAGCACGTGAATAGTCACCAGGCGAGTACAGTCAAAAGTCGGGTAGACCACAATGAGAAAGGTATCGAGCCCAAAAATTGTCAAGGGTATCGAAAGAAAGTGGTCTGGAATACAACTGAGGACATCGAACAGATTCAAGACCCACGAAGCTCCATGGCAAATGCAATCGACGGAATCCCAAGACAAGCCCTCTATATGTGTTCTCCACTACGATTGGTCCAATTTTGGAGGGGTTATCTCCGCTACCTTCCCGCACGTGACCTCGTGTTTATCCCCTGTGTTAGAGGGGGGTCCCAGATAAATTTCATGATACTGGACTTTGACACTCCCTAACTCAGACTCCAATGTTTGATTTTAATAGCCTTGAAGAGTTTCCACTCCAACCTAATTCAAGGCCCTAACCCTAAACTAGTTGGTTGACACTACAAACATAAAAAGTCTAATGAATTTTATATTTAGCATTAATTTTTATGGCTTGTCTTAAGTCAAAGGTTATGAAAGTGAAACTAGTGATGTTTGAAAGACAAAAGCAAAATAAACAGAAAGCTGGAAACAAAAACCTTTACTTCACTCAACTTTTAAACAACTTTTCAAACTCGAAATTTTTTCTAAGATATTTGAACAACAAACTCAAAGAAGGATTTCACTCAACTACGAGCTACTTATGATCTAAGTATATTGTCAAGAAATTATGAAAGAAAAGACTTTTCCGTGGTTACTAATGCAAAACAACACGTTTTAACCAACAAAGAAATAAAAGATTTTTTTTTTTTATTTGAATGCTCACAAAGCAAAAAGGAAAAATGTCAACAAGTCAAAACCAAGAAAACTTTTTGGCCTAAGCGCGGATCGCAAAGAGTCACTTTAAAAAATCACACACAAGCAAATTAAAATTGGACTCTCACACTTGTCTAAAAACCCTATAACAGAACAATTTTGAGGAAAACTTCTAAATGAAAAAAGAAAGCTATTGTTGTGATCAAACCTAAGTTATTGACCACTATGATAGAGACCCAAACCTCAGATGTATAATTCTTTCCAAAATAAAGGATGATTGCCTTACCTTCAACAAAAATTCTCTCCACAGGCACACTACTGACAGTTCCACAATAAGCATGTGCACACGAGCTATGTAAAGTCAGAGAGCATGTACATGCATTCTGGCCTTATACAGGTCGCGTGTATATCTGAAACTCTGAAACAAATAAAAATCCAAGCAATCCAACCTAGGCAGAGACTACTGGTACTGAGAACTAGAATCTCTTGAAGACTCAAACACTTACTTTAACAGAAAAAGAAATTATTTCAAGGAAAAATTCATAGAACAAACCAATCCGAGGTGAAACCTAAGCTATAGACTGCAAACAACAAAGACTAGAAAGAGTTCTAGAAAACCCCTAAGAAGGACTAATTTTGACAGGGGAGAGGATGACTGCCTCTTCAAAAGAAATTTTCTGGAATCATACACGCGATTTTCACCTCCTTAGCTAGCGTGTACACGCGAGCTGTGAGAATGCAGGGCATGGGTACATGCGTGCAGACCTTATACAGGCCACGTGTACCTCTCTGGGTCTTGGAAAAAAAATTATGGTCAAGCAAAGAAACAGATATAACTGGCATGGAAGACCAAAATCTTTGTGAGCTCAGACTTTTGTAGAAACTTTAAAAACAGGAAAATGAAACTAGTTCTTAAAAATACCCGAAAATATTCCCAGGAACCCTAGAGATCTCCCCAGTATGGTCGCCAATTCTGTTGTGAGTGGGAAATACCTCTACGGACTAACACTTAGGGTTTAATTATGCATGCAAAAAAAACCTAAAGATTTCTACTTTATATCGTCGTCCCATACCTAATCCCCATTATTCTTAAGAAAATACATAGTTAAGAAGATCAAGTGAGCATACCTTATTTTGGGCATTTGATGTAGATCCTTCCTCACACTTGATCATTTTTTTATTCTAGCTCTCTTCCCAAGGATGACCTGCATTCACACAAAACAAACAAGAAACTTCACATGCATTTGATATATAGATTAATGGGTTAGAGATTCAATAAACAAGTATGCAATAAACCATGAAAACCTCATATGGTGGGACGGGAAAAGTATTTCTTTATTATTAACTTCAACAAATCAAATTACAATGATGAAGCCGGTCACTACTCCACGAACCTGGTCCTGGGATCCTCTTCAACTGTCCTCCAACTTCTTTGCTCTATCTTTCTCTTTTGCACAAGGAAGGCTAAAGGGTTGGGACAGAGGGAATGCGCAATTGGGTACAGTTTCTTTACTATGATTCTCCTCCTCCAAATGGGACCCCTAACCCTTCTTTTATAGGCTAGAAGAAGCTAGGTATTTGGACGAACCTTTGGCCATGCATGGACAAAAGGTTTAGTTAACTCACCCAAAGTTGTGTGTTCCATCCACAACTTTCCTTTTTTCGTGCTTTTGTAGGTACACGCGGGTTGTTTTGGGTCAGCGAGCATGTACACACGTGCAGTAATAGAGCAGGGCACGTGGGCCTTTATAAAAAGTGTTTTTAAGGATATTTGTTTAGTAGTTCTTTGGAAAAGAAGGAATCTGAGATGGCCTGATGCCAGGTAAGCATGTCTGGTGCAAATTAGGGTTATAACAACCATGCACTTCCTGTTGAGGTAAAACCCTCCCTAAAGCTGTTGAGCTCAGATATGCTAATTCTTTTGAAAGTGATTTTTCTTTATTATTAAGAGAAGGAATATCTACCACATTGGATGATATGATGATCAATTCCATAGAGGTTGAAGTGAATTTAATGTATTCAAGGAAGATGAAAACTAATGTTGGCAGGGACACAAACAGATCTTAGGATAAAGCACAACATTCAACATCACAAACTTTCAAGGAAATAATTGAAGCAATGATGAGAAACATGGAACGGATGATGGAAAGAATGGCTCTAGGAAATAGGCCTAACCCCATAGAAGAGGTTGATGGTCCACCCAGAAATACGAGAAGATCAGCTATTCCACAGATTAGGCAAATAGATCAAATAAATCAGGGGAATCAGGCAAATCAAGCAGTTTAGGCGAATCAAGAAAACTAGGCAAATCAGGGAAACCAAGGAAATCAGGGGGAACAACAAATCAGGCCTCCTTTCCAAAATAATTATTTGAATGAGGATTATGATGGATATTTTGAAGACAACATGAATTGTTTTGATGATAAAGAAATAGAGGTATTTTTTGACCAAAGAAGAACATGACCAATTCATGGATGCAAGTGATATCATTTTGCAAGATGAATAAGAAAGGGTATCAGTAGAAAGGGAAGATTATGAGACTGGATTGAAAAACACCATCATGCAATTCCAAAGGTAGTATAACCTTCGAAATCAAAAAGTACCTTGAAACCCTCTGTTGGTCACTATAATTGCTTAATTAATTTTAAACAACCAAGTGAAACATAAATTATCAACCCAGGGAAGTCTTTTATTTCAAAGATAACCACGCACAATATATGCTCAATTCCAAAAGCAACTTAGTGTTGTAGTAAAGAAATTATACTAATTATACCTTCTTGAATGAACTGAAGCTCTGAATTAAATCACAGGAAAGTAACCTCCCTATTGCAATTCCTTAAAGATCAATCTAAGAATCCTGGATTACATTAAAATAACACTTGCAATGGGAAAGAACATCTATTCTGCAATCAGAGAACAGGTCCCTTACTCTCTAACAGAGACTTCAGCACTAACACTCTTTTCATGAAAACAATAATGCAGAAAACAATTAACTCTATCTAACAGAAAACAAAGCCACCTAGTTCCTTTCTTTCTA
>JZKD02S1657686.1:403960-431767 GCA_000966675.3 Picea glauca
TACCTCAAGGGTTTCTATAATAAAGTTGTGGTTTTCTATATGGTTTCATATATCTTGTGTGGTGATTGTATTAAGATATCTTTGGATCTATTGTGATATTTTGTATTCAGGTATTGGTTCTTAACACACTTTGACGCCTTGGCATATAATGGATTCTCCCCCATAATACACAAAATATCCTCCAATCCCTCAAGTGGTCCTTCCATGTCCTACTATAAATAAGGAAGTAATCAAAGAACACCAACAAGAACTTCTACAATTGTTTGTTGAATATGTGGTTCGTGCATGAATGAAAAGTTTCAGGTGCGTTAGTCAACCCAAATGGCATGGAAAAAAACTCATAGTGCCCATAATGACACCTAAAAGAAGTCTTGTGTACGTCTTTCTCCTTGACCCTGAACTGATGATAGCCCAATAAAAGATCAATATTTGAAAAGTATACTACCCCATGAAACTCCTCCAACAACTCATTGATCCTAGGAACGGGGTACCTATTTTTTATGGTTTTATTATTCAGGTCCCGATAATGAATGCACATCCTCATAGTACCATCCGTTTTCTTAACCAAAACCACTAATGAAGTGAATGGGCTGGAACTAGGCCTAATATGTCCCATCTCCAACAACTCCTTTATCACCTTTTATATATAATCATTAAAATTCTTTGGGTGCCTGTATGGAGTGGTGATCGTGAGTGTGTCCCCTTCTTATAGCTCAATGGTGTGCTCAAAACCTTTTTCAAGAGGTCTCCCTGGAGGTATCTCTCCAAAGAATCGATCATGCTTTCTCAACAATGGATAGATGTCTACAATATATTGTTGGCTATTGTCTGAATGTTTCTAAGTAGTAATCAAACACTTTTATGTGCAAGCTACATCTCCATGCTTGAAAATTTCTTCCATCCACTTGGCTAAGAAAATCCTAGGAGAAACATTGGGCATGCCTCTCAGAACCACCTTCTTACCATCTGTTTCTCTGAACTCCAACTCCATGGCTTGGTAGTTGATATATTTTTTTCCCATTGAGTAAATCCAATGAACAACCAAGACTACATTTGTGTCTGCCAACTCAACTACATAAAAGTCATATGCCAAGGTGTATTTTCCCAATGTCACATCCAATTGAAAAACCCTCTTTGTACAAGTCATACTATACCCATAAAATACCACAAAAATAAACCCCTCAAAGTCCTTTATAGGAATGCCTCTCCTGACCACCAAATATGAGTCAATGAAATTGTGGGTTTCCCCAATGTCAACCAATATTGTGCGATGATTTACCTATAATACTCCACGGATATTGAAAGTGTGAAATCTAAGGACACCCGATAGAGTGGAAACAGTCCCACCCTTATTCTCCACATGTGGCTGCTTAACTTCCTTATCCTCCACACGCAGCTACTCATCATATGAACCGCTATGCCTTCTTCCCTAAGCTCATCCTGGCACCTCTTCCCCTTCATTGTTTGAAATTAACTCTATGTAATGAACTTACCCTTTCCCATGCATCTGTGACTGAGTTCCCAAGGATACTTGCAACTAAAATAAATCTTATTCCTTCATAATTATCTCTATGTCTCCTCATCATTATGTCTTTCTCGAACCATTCCTTTTGAAATGGTTTATTTTCTTTGTTTTTCTTAGGAAGCAAAGGCTTGGAAGGAAATTTTTTATTGGGTATTGCATCTTCCATGTCACGTGTCATGATGATATAATCCTGTAGAGAATATGTTTTGAAGGCCTTTACCAAACCATGCAAAGGTTAGAAAAGTCCCTTAATGAAAATCATAATTAGCCTATGCTCCCACATGTCTTTCACCATGACTGCAATCCTATGGAATTTTGAAATATAAGTATTTGGTGTCCCACTCTTCCTAAGCAAAGTCAAATCCCTCAAGTGAAACTCTAGGTCCTTCTTTTCAAATCGTTCCATGAGCCTCTATGGGAAGTCCAAGTATGATGTAATACCAACATGCCCCAAAGTGACTAGCCAGTGGTACCACCATTCACGGGCCTCTCCATCCAAATGAAAAGTAACATACTTGATGAATTATTTCTCCGTCGTGGAGTTGAGTTGGAAGTATGTGTCCAACTTCTGAACCCAAGCTTTGGTAGTGCATTTTCTATAGACATCAAAGTAAGGGATCGATAATTTTTCTGACCTTCCATTGAAGCTCCCAATTTTGTGGTCCCCTGTTGTAATCCCTTGGCCTATTCCTATATTTTATTGTACAAAAACCATGCAAATACATGGCCACCTGAAAAATCATCATCAAGAGTCTGCTACACCCTCAAATAATCCGTAAAATATTCTCGTTTTCCTTGCTTCCATTGATTTCCATCTTGTTTTCCTTCCAAGAATTGAGTCATATTAGGTCTAGGAGTCACTCTACTAGTGGTCTCAATGTAATTCCATGTAGGGACATGAGTATTCCTCCCCTCATCACAGTTTCCATTGTTACCATGGTTTCCATTATTCCTTCCTAAACCATTATTGCATGTGTTGTTTTTGTTCCCTTGATCATTATTCATAAGTTGTGTGATAAGCTCAACCAATTGTTGCTACCCTCTTACCATGTCATTTTTTCCCCTTACCACGTCATTATGTCCCCATGCTAAGTCATTCATAATATGCATAGTGTTATCCTCTGGATGTTCATTTCTATCCCCCATGCTTCCCTCTGCTTATGACTCTGACTCTTGATGGAAAAAGTTATTGACACCTCTCCATATCTTGTATGTAATGAAGTCCTTGTCCCTCGGGAACATTAAAACATGCACTTAAAGGATGACATGAATACCAACTCTGATACCACTATAAGATTCCCTCTCCTTACTACTAATATATTTGTTGTTTCTATTGATATGTTTCATCAAATATTTCATAACAACCTTGTAAAATCCCATTGTTGGAGTTGCTAATATGTTTTAGTATTATTGTTGATGTGTTTTAGTAATTTTTGGGTTCAACACTTTCGTCAAACAATTTACAAGAGAGTTTCCACAATAGTTCCATCATAGACATGGCACATAGGAATGGATTATATTGTATTTATTATAAAAAAAAATTTCTATATGTACTTTCCAATACAACAAACACATCTTATCTTTAAAATCAAGAGTAAAATCAACAATAGCAATATGAAATGTTCCCTGTTATGACCTGTAGGTGACCAAATTTGTACAATAAGAAATGTAATGGATATGTCCCCTTTTTCATAGAATAAAACCCAGTAATACAATTGGATTTGATGAGATGAAGAGTAAGGAACAACTACAATTTGCTCTACCCTATAAACCCCCTTTTTAGACCACACAAACAATAACAAGGATACAACCCCTTCTTCCCTCTACAATATATATAGGTGAGGTTTGGCCTCCTTGATTAATCCCATTAAAAACAATGGAAAGTACTAACTCCTATAGGCTCCCATGAACTGTTGAGAGAGGGAGATGACCCTCGCACAAGAAATCAGCCTCCACACAAGGAAACTTGACCCTCACACAAAGATGTGACCTCCTTACAAAATAAATCGGCCATTCCCACAAAAACTCAACCTACAAAAAACAAATATGCCTCCCACACAATGAGTGTGCCCTTATTCAATCCATACGATTGCTGCCATTTTGAAAATACTCCTCCAGTGATGGAATACTATGACAAATCTAAGTGATTTCTCCAACCAATCAACTAGGGTGGAATCTTTCACCATTGAAACCAATTCCCAACAAGAGTTTTTCTCAAAAACCCAAAATATCCTCAAGAGCTCTCTCCAAATAGATTTTGTAAAAATGATCAAGAATGAGAGAAATGATCGCATGTCTCTCCTATATACCATTTTCACCTTTTTTCCATTCAATTACAAATTATAAAAGTGAATTTTAAATTTACCTTTAATATATCTTCTAAAGTCACTTCATCATACATTTT
Source organism: Picea glauca (assembly GCA_000966675.3). Taxonomy (NCBI): domain Eukaryota; kingdom Viridiplantae; phylum Streptophyta; class Pinopsida; order Pinales; family Pinaceae; genus Picea; species Picea glauca. The sequence continues at coordinate 407,890 of JZKD02S1657686.1, forward strand.
TCATTTAATTACTCAATGTCACTTTATGATGTTACTTTTTCCTCCTAATGACATTAAATAATTAATCCACCAATTCCCTTTTTTTATCGACTATATCCTATGGGAATCAAATATGATACTAAGTTTTCCTCCTAGAGCGATCACCTAGAAAGGGACATTAGAGTATTGGTGCCTTGGCTACCAGTAAATAATGAATGTGTAATCACATGTACGTGAAATTTTAATTTCATGAAATGTATGTTGATTTGAAGTCACGATTAGCTCAGAGAAGGAAGCATTCATGATGTAATAAAGAATGTTTATAAAGAAGCCTTGGGGTGAGAGGTTGGATGAATTCCAACTCACCATGGTGGAGTGTCTGACATAAAAAGGTGGTAATATGAAACCAATGCAAGGGTGCATTGTGTGTAAATGTGGCCATGGACATTGGCACATTGGTTGAATTCTTATGAAGTTTGAATGCATTATATAAATCTTGGTATGCTACAAAGGAACAATCATTTTATTATTTTTCATATGATGATTTAATTGTTAGTATGTACAAGCTTAGATCATTGTGTAAGTTGGTAATGTGCATGAAAAACTAACAATTGTTTTGGTTGTGTGAAGGTTGATATTTGTAGGAATATGGTCTTAGATATGGCAGTAGAGTAAGTCCATAAGGAAGGTCGATGCCTATTGTTGTGAACAGACAAATTGTTATGAGAAGGAAGTCACATTCTTGTGGGATCTGAGTTTCTATACGAAACATATATGAAAACGGATAATCAAAATTTAAATTTGTGGAAAATAGATTTAAAATATTTTAATTGAAAATCGATATAAAAATGTCTCATGGTTATTGTATGCATGCGATATAGGTGAGATAAAATATTTTTATTGAAGGGATAGATGATGGTTGTTGAAATAGAAAACATGGAGAAGGCCATTGTTGTGACATGAATACCCTGTATGCCACTATTTCCTTGATATGGTTCCATTGTCTTGGAGTGGGCCCGAGGGACTCCTTTACTATAAGACTCGATGAAGTCTCTTAGCTCTTCTTGTGCAAGAAATCCTTAGAAGGAAACATGGATCACTCGAGGTACTATGCAAAAAAGAAGGCGAGTCTTGGCCCTGGAAGGTGAGTGACTGCAAGGAAGAGAAGACCTGGATAGTTCTTTTTATTTGTTGATTGCGGGCATGATAATAATGGGTATGTCAAGAAAAAGCAGTGAGCCAAGTAAATGTGGCATTCGTATGGATTCATATCCATGAATTACATAGATACGTATTATGCTAATTTGTATATTTCCTCCTGAATTTATGAGCATCAATGAAATATTTATGTGTGAAAATTGGTATAACAATGCATGTTATTTTGAAATGGTTGTAGGCATGCTACCAATATGACAGAGGTCCATAAATGAAACAAACTATAAGAAAAGGATACTTGTTGAAGCAACTGAAGGATGCAAACATGGCAAAGAATTGATGAGGTGTAGAAGAATGTCAAGGACATTGTTCCTATTAAGGGGGATGGGGATGTAACACTCCATTTTTAATCCCCCTAATTAATTTGTAATTAATTATGATTAGTGATGATTATATTAGCATGGAGATAATATTTCCATGCTATGGCTTGTAAATTATGTAAAGGTGTAATATAAAATCCAACTAGATGACTAATGTGTGAATCCTTGAGTACTATCCATGATACCACTAGAGAAAAGAGTGAGGGAGCATAGAAAGGGGGCTTATGATCAGAGAACCCAAGCCTCTTTACTGAATTAATAATTTTTTGGAAATAATAAGTTATTTCCCTTTTTCCTGATTTCAAAGAAAATCAGTTAATGTGGGAGGATTGGTAGTTGGGAAACCAACCACCCTCAATGAATGGAAGCATGGAATATTGGATAGGAAAATAGAAAATTTCAGCCAAGAGTACAATAGGAAATCATCACATTTCCCCATGATTTACCCATGGGTTCCTTCTAATAGAAGGAACGAAGATTAAAAAATTCACAGGTGTGCTAGAGAAGAGATTTCTGGTCTGCGGGATGCATGAGTAGAAGAATATTAAGAGATGGGAGAGAACCCATGGATGGAGAAGACATGAGTTTTAGAGAAATATAATTTTGCATGGATATTTTGATAATTCAAAACTTGACCTGAGCTTAGAGGGATGCGAGTTTTGTTCTAGGAGGGTACCTGAGAAACCTTGTGGAGGCCCTAGGCATGGTGGGTATAATGAATTCTCAACTAGTGGTTGTGTGAAGGAGAATGTCCTTCGCCTTTTTAATTTCTTTGAGAAATTGATATATTTCTCTGGTGGTCTCATGGATTGGCATGGGGGTGGCCAAATTGCATAAATATAGTGCATTTGAGACTATGGTTGGGTGGAAAGGAACTCACCCTCAGTTATTTGTTATGGCTAACATTATCTGAAAAGATAAGTGCACACAGAACCCCGATTGCTTGATATTGATGCAATATTTTTATTGATCATGAAATATATGAAACTATTAGGATTCCTAAATGAAAGTCCAGAGAGATAGAAAGAATGTGAATATTTCTGCTCTCTGCATGTTGTGCTCCTTACTAGCTATTGTCCCTTGTCATGAATGATAAATGAAGAGATCTATTTGTATATGTAATTCATAGTTTATTTTTATACTCTTTAATTTGGTTATTTAACATATCAAGACAAGCTTTGAAGGAAGCCTAGACAAATATCTTTGAACTCATAAAAATAAGTAAAAAGTGCATGGGAGTATGCTCCCCATATGTTCTAAATTTCCCCTATGGGTCCTTGTCCTCTATGAAACCTGAATTTAGTGGGAATACTTGACCTCTATATAAGTGGCCTGATCTTGAATCCCATGGTGAACTATTAATTCTTCCCTAGAGTCGAATTTTATCATCTCATGATTGGATTTACAATATAAATCCATCTTATCACGAGTATGAAAAATGGAGATTGGGATAAGAAAACCAAAGAACTCAGAGTGAATGATAGTCATTGGATCAGAGGGGTGGATAAAACTTAGCCACCTAATCATCATCGAATACAAGGAACCAGAGGTAGATCCATAGTTAACTGGGTCACTAGATAACTAGAGCACTAGAAAATCAGTGATGAAATCCTTTTGGAAATCCTAGTTCCCCAAATCTCGGTGAGTTCATGGTTCCCTCATAGGGTTCCAACCCCATTGAAAGAACATAGTGGAATCAAAGGCATGTGTATATGATTCCACTATGATATATCATGTCAAGGTGGTAGTTATAATTCCATGGGGGAATGGCAAGTGTCAACATTGGATTGGCACAAGTCGTGTGTGGGACCCTATCGGGAATAAGCCTTTGTTTTGGCACCCTTAAACCTTAAATTTCAGATATGAGGGAAAATAAATCTTGTTTGTTGGATGCGAAGAGGAGTAATCGGACCTTCAGGCCATCGGATCTCCTAGGAACCAATCATTTACCTTTCCTCCCTATTTTTCCGGTGATTAGTTGGGAAAGGTTTCGAGAAGGGATTAGTTTTGTTTCCTTGCATGTGTATGAGAGAAAAGAAGTTATGACCCATGATCACGATGTAAGGATGGTGTAGCTAAGACAATAGGAAGTAGAAATATGTTATAACATGAGTGGAGGATCCCTTATTCCTGGTGATAATGTGTAGTTCCACATCAGTCCATGGGTTGTTCCATGGTTGTTCCATGTGTCATGCCTAAAAATGTGGCACATGTCTTGGATAGTCAAAGTTCTAGTGCAAAGTTCTATACAAGGCTGGATGAAATGATGACATCAGTTTTCATGTGTCATGACATGTCATCAACAAAGTATTCATTCCATGCCATCCTAGTGATGACATTTTCTTCCATGTGCCATGCCATGTCATTCTGCCATTGTTGTTATAGGTCATTTTTCTACATATATTTGGTGCCAACTTGACCATTGGTATTTACACACCCTTTATCCCTAGGATATATCACAACCATTGAATCCGAGGGGTCGAAAGATCTTGGCCATTGATCTCTTCGACAAGCATAGGAGAGGGTTTTGTGGAAAATTTTCCCCTGTGGACAGGTGAAGCCCCCCTTGGATAAAGACTCCTTTAATCCAAGATATAAGGTAAAAAATGGTTCCCTACTTTCCCCTTAAATCTATTCTATATTCCTACAAAAAAAATGAGAAGAGAAGATGAGAGAATGGGATAGATTACCTACCTCCTTTCAATTGGTTTTCCTTCCTGCTCCAACCCTTGATCTTAATGTCTAATCTCCTGGTGCAAGAGAAACTTTTCCAGAGACAAAAAAATACTTCCTCCTTCCAAAACATATTGTTAAGAAAAATATATCTATCTATATAGAACTATGAAAAAATAGACATGCATATAATGAACAACATAAACATGAGGGGAATAGGCCAAGTTATATTATATGGAAAGAAATAAGTAATGAAGAATTTACAACCTTGATGTTGATGTTGCAACAAATCCTCCAAACTCTCCTTTCCAACCCTTTGAATGTCACAAGACCAACAATATGATACTCTAAAGTTCTCTCTCCCATATTCACCCAAGAATCGCCTCCATTATATAGGAAATTTGAGGCATAAAAACCATAGGATAATTTGAGGAGAGGATAGGATCAAATGAAGATTTAGCTGAATATAAAATATTGATCTTTTATTGGATAGAGGGTATCTCTAACCAACCCTTAACCAATTGAAATCTCCTAGAAACAACCTCTAAAAATAATCCATAATGGTTGCAGCTACTTCAACACCCCCTAGAACTAAGAACATGATGATAATATCACTCCCATAGAACTAAGAAAGGAGTGATGACAAGGATTCATCCTCCTTTGTATATGGGGAGGGGAGTGATGATACTAAAAAAAGGCCAAAAACTCAAGGTGAAAGATATTATTTCGACCTCCAAATGATAGGTTTCCCTTCCAACATGTCTAGGGATTATGACAAACACTCCCACATGGTGATGAAATTGTGACACTTAAGTGTGACATTTAAATGCGACAAATAGGTGTGTAGTAGATGCCACCTAATGTGTGAGGTCATAAGAGAAAATGATGGCCAAAAAACTTTACAAAAACATGTATGTAAGGGTGGTATAATAGGAGAGTTGGGAAGAAGCTGCAAACAAACATCAAATAATATATATGTATCATCTCCGAAGTAGGCATACCCATGCTCAGAATAAAATGAATCAAAGCATGGTCGATGACCAATACAATGAAAATCCATGAAATCACTAACTAAGGATATGGCCACCAAATATAAAATGTGGATCCATACCTCCATGACGCAATTAGGTTGTAGCCACAAAAGAATACACAATGGATCTATGGTATGACAAAAACATAGCCATGAACCAATACAATGTGGATATATGTGAAAACATATATATCAGTGATATCACTATCATGATGGCCATACTAGAATATTCTAAGTACACAAATAATATCTATCGCAACCTGGGTGAGGCACATAATAGAGGTGGATTCTTAAGGGGTTCCTAAGGTCTTCGTCCTGATCCCAAAATGGTACGATTATATCCATGCAAATAAATGATTTCATGTTGAACATGTTAGAAACTATATGATTATCGATCATTGTTATATATCATTAACAAATGTGAGGGGACCGACCAATGATGAAGATGGACCCAAAGGTACCTAGTACAATATAGCGAGTGTGAATATAGGATTTGGTGTCGAACACTCATATAATCAATTGATCAAGATTTAATTATGTAAACCCACTATCGATCATCAGGATCCCTTCCACTGATGATTACAAGATCAAAGGTACTAGTTGGTTTCTAGACCCATCTTCTAGATAATGTGTTGAAGTCGATAGGAAGAGATCCATCAAAGGAGGGCCTTGATGTATCCCCCATCAATTGAAAAAAAACATACGCTGAGATATGATTTGAAGAAAGAGTACCACTAAGTACAACTTACACAGGGATGGTCGACTCGAAAAGTCAACAAAATAGCAGATGGTTGACTCTAGCTTAAACTTACCTTGAACATATAGCATGAAACAATGGTGACTTGACAGCATTGACTCGATTATATATAGACCAAAACATAGTGCGATGATAACTGGGGAACTCTTTGTGTGGGTCAAAGGAGTATAATGACTCATAGGATTGGTATGAATCAGAGACAACAAAATTAACTAACTGTAAGACAAGATGAAAATAAGTGTCATGTTCAAGGGAGACAACAAACAAATACCATAATGCTTTCCAAAAAACTGAACCACTTCCCTCAAATTTTTCACCACCATGAATAGAAAGTACCTCTTTATTTTTTTTAACAAGCTTGAGGATGATAACATATGCTCAAAATAGCTCATTTTCGATGAGTCCCTCATAACATGTTTAATGAACCTAAAGAAGGAGAGATTTGGTCCCATATTGGGCCTTCAATGTATAATTTTACGAGCCCAAAGAAGATAAACTCGATAGTATTTTCACGTTTAGAGAGTCTAAAATGAAATTAAAGAAGACTCTACCGATGTTCTTTTTCATAAATTTTGTCCCCCGATCCCGAAAACATATAAACCAATACAAGGGAGAACTCTTCTAGCCAAGATTGACTAGATTATTCCTTTTTTGTAATTAGTCCATCCAGTTCGAAGAAGGGTTAAAATTTCACTGAATAGATGCCATTTCAAATCCTTTTAACGAGTGTGAAAGGAAACAAGCTCTATCAACAATAATTTCATGTTTAGAGAGTCTAAAAATATCTTAAAGAAGAATCCAAAGAGTTCCTTTTTTATATAGTTTTTACGAGCCTGAAAAAATGATAAAAATTATACTTGGTAACTTATTCTCATGTATTTACGAGCATGAGAAACAACAAAGACTAAGGTAATCTAGAGAGAATGAGTGGCATGCAGCTAAGTTCCAATGGAAAGAATGACTCCTAAGAAATGATTGTGATAGGGCATAGAAAGTAGGCATGGGAGGCAAGGACCACTAACAATAATGTGTCTCTCTATAGGGTAACCACAAAATGGGAGTGTGATGTGAATGGCTACTGTCAATCATAATTGCAATGGAAATAATTAAGAGAGAGGACAAATAGCACCAAATTAGTAGCAAGCACAACCATTAAGTAGGAAATAATATGTCTACTTCATTTTTTAACGATCTTGAAACAAAGAATCAATTATGCTCGAAGAGTCTACTTCATTTTCTAGTGAGCTTGAAACAAAGAATGAAATTGTTCTCGGGGTTGGTTTCATTTTTTAACGAGATTGTAACCAAAAATGAACTATGCTCGGAATGATACCCATTGATGGGTTTCTTCCCAATGTGATGTCCATAGGTTGGTACTTTGAGTAATACCCATTGGCAGGTTTTTTCCCAACATGATGTCCAAAGGTTGGTACTTTTCCCCTAACATGATTGACAAAAGCTAGTGATTTAACTACAACATTATGTCCAGAGGCTGGAGACATGGGTGAAGGTTCACAATTGTTGGAATACATTTTTGTTTCTCAGAAACAACCTCCATATTCTTCCCATGAGTCCTTTCCCAACCAACCGTTGGTTGATGAAGTGGTTGGCATGATTCAATTGTGGGTCGATCCCACTCTTCCCTTGGAGAGAGAAGTGTATACCACTTGGGTTTTCTTGTCACTTCATATTCCTCTAGACAAGGGGGTATTTCACCTGGTTCAACAAAACCCACTCCAAGTACTAAGGTAATTTTCTTTGATTGGAATAGGCTGGCGGAGCCTCTCCTTCCTTGGTTTAGAAAATTAGTTTTCATTAATTTCAACCCTTGGAGAGTGATATTGGAGATTGATTTCAACCCTTAGATGTTGATGTCAACCCTTGGAGAGGTACAGATATGTTGTACAATTGAATGAAACCCCTTGGAGAGGTTTGGAGATGTTGGACAATTGATTGACACTTGTATGATCGAGATTTATGGTGATTTAGTTGGGTACATATGATGTAGTAATACATGTATCCCCAGAGGTGTGTTTATGAGACCCAAATTTGAATAAGGAATATGGGCATGATGGATAGTGTAAATGCATGCATGATCCTCATATATTGATAGTGCTCATCAAGCCATTTTTGGTGATATGTAGAATTCTACTTGTTTCCTCACGGTTAGGGAGATATGGCCTTGTAAAGTTTGAATCCCCTAGTTGGTTACAAGTCTTGGTAAAAGGGTAAAGTGGTTGTAACAAGAAAACCATAAAATAAGGAAAGAAGTTACCTAGAACTAGTATAAATACACCTCAAGGAGTCTCTCGTTGATACATATACACTTACATTGAATATCTCTCTTATGAGTGTTATGGTCTATCTTTTGGAAAATATATTAGTGAATATGAGGTTGAAGTGGCATAAATTTTATGAGGAAGTGAAGGTCTGAAGGGACGAAAGTTACAAAGTTGTAGAAAACTAGAAACCATAGCTTTTTTAGGTTGTACACAGGCTGCAAGAGGATAGGTCGTGTACATACACAGGATTAAAGAGAACATATCGCGTATACGTAGGATGAAATATGATAGGTCACGTATCTGAAGAAAAGTTTGAAAAAGAAGGTACAATTTAGTTGTGTCGAGGTTTGATGGTACAAAATAGTTTATACAGGGTCTGAGATGGTATGCTTCAGGTTTCATGAGTAAAGGTATGTCATTTATGGATTTGTTTGAGGCTTTTATCTTGGATGATATGGCACATGATTAAGGCATGCCATGGAGGCCCTTGATGGTGCATGGTTGAGGTGATATTGTTACATGCTTGAGACACATTATTGGTACTTGGTATATGGTTGTTATGGCTCATTATTAGAGAAACATATTTTTGATATTGGCATATACATGAGGCTTATCTTATGGTACATGGCATGATTGAGAGTGATATGGCATATGGTTGATGTGCATGGTTGGAACATGGTATGATATATGGTATGGTATAGGTGTTGATGTACAAGATTGATGTGCACAGTTGGCACATGATATGGTGTTGATGTACATGTACATGGTTTATACATGGTATGATACATGATTGGTACTAGGTATACATGGTTGATGGTTGAGGCATATAGTATAGGTTGAGGTGCATGGTTGATGCACGGTTTGGTACAACTGTTGGTGCATGGTTAATGCACGGTTTGGTACAAGTGTTGGTGCATGGTTGATGCACTTGTTGTGATACAGGTTGTGGTACATGGTCGATGTTTGGTATGGTACATGTTGATGATTTGGTATATGATTTGGTACATGGTTGATACACATATCTTGTGATGGTATGTTGGTGATCCTGGTACATTCTTGGTAGAGGCATGTGTTGGTGATGATGGACATCTATTTGAGATGTCTCATTGGTATATGATCGATGTGAGAGGATCTAGTTGATGTGATAGGTTGGATAACGTGACAAGTTGACAGGTTACATGTTGATGTGATAGTGATAGTGGTAGTGGAAGTGATTGTGGTAGTGACAATTGGTATACACTTATACTTCAGGGTGGCAGGAAAGGGGGTTGTAGACTCCTTCCGATTGGAGCCAGAGAATTAGGGAGTTGGAGCTTCTCTCAAGTTGGAGCATGAGAACTAGGTGATTGTATCCCACTTTTGGTTGGATCCAGAGAACCCAAAGGTTTGTAGCCTCCTTCTGGTTGGAGCTAGAGAATTCAAGCAAATGTATATTCCTTCAGGTTGGAGCCTGAGAATAGGGGGTTGTAGCCTCCTTCTATTTGCAACTATATAATTTTGAAGTTGGTGCTTCCTATGAATGAATTCTTGATATATATAAGAAAACATTTCGTGGTTTTCTCCCATTTGGGTTTCCACGTAAATATTGGTGTATTGTGTTCTTGATGAGATGTTGATGTGATGCTACTTATGATTACATGCTTATGCTATATATATTGAATGAAATCATAGATGATACATTGATGATAAATTGTTGAACATTGTTGATGAAGTGATATAATATATATTGTGGTTACAAGTGGTATAAAGTGCTCATACTGATTCACCCCCCACCTCCCCCCCCCCCTCTCAGTATTCCAACAATTGGTATCATATTTGGTTCCTTTAGGAACCAATTTAACCATTGGAAGGTATATCATGGAGTACAGTATGAATGGAGTACCAATGTTCAATTGTCAGTATGGTCTGGAATATGTGTTATGGAGAAGAAAGAGAAAAGTATTTTTACAGGAATAGGGATATGATGTTTGGCACTCATTTATTATAGGATACAATGCTAAAACGAAACCTAATACTGTGGCCAAGAAGGAATTGAAAAGGAACAAAAAAATAGCAATGTATTTCATCTTGGAAGTATTGCCTGATTTAGTAAAGGACAAAGTGGAAAAATGTTCATCAGCTAAAGTACTCTGGGATAAGCTACATAATATCTATTATTCTCCCATCATAGAGTCAAATATTGCTAAATAAAATACATGTATAGAACAAGAGGTAAGATGCTCATAATGTCAGAAAGATTCAAAAGAGGAAGAGTACGAAGAGGCTGGAGTTGATTACAGAGAACAATTGATTAGTGCAATTGAATATCTTAGGATAGAAAGAAAACAAAACAAGTCACTCCAGGAAGAACTAAAGAAGGTGGAATAATATCATAACAACAACTCCATATCATTCAAGCTAAATATCATGATGTTGAAGGGTTAGCTAGAAGAAGCCAGAAGGACTAAAGAAACTCTTGAGGATCAGAAGCAGTGTTTGGAAATCAAAATAGCAACACAGAAGGAAGAAGCAGAAAAGAGAGAAAAGCTATTGAAACATAATCTTAAGGAAAGAACTGATGATTTAAATCATCTTGAAGCATGATTTAGTCCAGAAGAAAGAAGACTTGAAAATTAAATCATCTCATTGAATATCCAACTTGAAGAAACAAAGGGAACAAAAGAAGATTCATATGTTGAAGAAAGAAGAAGAGGTTGAGAAGATTGAAGAAGAAGTTGTAACATTGAGAGTTAAAGTTGTCAAGCTCAACATGAATATTGAATAAATATAAACATCCACGTCATCAATAGAGAATGTTGAAGAAACTCCCTCCGGGTTACTAGAAAAGAAGGATGACGAAAAGAGTAAGAGTTATGCAAAAGTACTCAAAGGAAGTAATCACGGTCAACAAGAATCAAAGAAGAAACATTATAATAGAGATACATCTTCAACAAGACCTATCACATTCAGGAAACAAAGAAATGAAGAGATCCACAAAAGAGAAGATCATGGTCAACCAAAACATGAATTCAAAATAACTACACAACAAAGAAGATCATTCACTCCCAAGTATGCAAATTTCTTTTATGGTCATTGTTTTTACTATACTAACTTTGGACATAAGGTTGTAGATTTCAGGGATTATGAAAGAAATTTTCAAACAAGAAAATATTATGTGGCCCCACATGACATTGAATTTTACAAGTTCCATAACTATTGACACATAACTCATTATTGTAGAAGAATTATGGATACTTATTTAAGAAATAACACTCATATCAGATATAATAAGATTTGCTAAATAAAACAAGAACATGAAAAGGAAGATCAGATGAATGAAGGACAACCAAAAGTCATACTCTTAGGATTGGGAATAGTATGAGATGAACACAAATCTACCAATAAAAAGAAAGATGTTAGATATAGGAAGTTTTGGAGAAGAAATGAAAAAGAAGAAGAACAAGTGAATAAAGACCAGGTCCCATAGATTACAGGATTTGAAGTAATGAAAGAAAGAACATAAGATCATATGAATAAATAACAGGTTCAATAAATTGTACTTTCGTGAATTGTAGTGCAAGACCAATCCACATGAATAAAGGAAGAAGTCAGAGTTCAGAGAAATGATGAGTATACAGATGAAGATGAAGATTAATTTGTATTAGAGTGGGAATTTTTCTGAGCTATATGGCTTGGAGGCTCCCAGGTATTATGTATGTTGAACATGGGGATTCCATGTAGTAGAAACTACAGATCAGAGAACCATATTTTGAGCAGTATGAAGTGTTTTCAGAGAAATATTTAGAGCAGTCTGATAGTAGAAGTACAAAGTAACATATTGATTGGTTGAGAAGTATTGTTCACACACATGTATCAGTTGACAGACAAAATTTTATGATTGTATTGCACATATGTATTCATACAAGGATATATTCAATATAGGTTGTTCCAGACCTACATGGTTTGATGAAAAAATAGATTAGGTCAGTGGACATATTTGATTCATCCTAAACATGTGATGATCAGTTGTAGCACATTCAAGTGAAGCCTTCATGATAGTTCAGTGACAAATCGGTCAACATTGTGGACAATTGAGTAGTAGAGTTATGAATATTTTGTGACATATGGACAAAGATGGATTCATGAGATAGGTATAAGAAACATGGGTCAAATGCATAACAAAATATTTACAATTTGAATTGGTGAAATCGGTTGGAATCAGTTGGTCACAAGAAAAGAAAGAAGTGAAAGGCACAAAATAATAGTGAAAGTGAAACTGACAATAGAAGCTATATCATCAAAAGGACATTGTTGAACAGTATGGTCAAGTGAACATGAAAAGTAAATGAAGAAATCAATCTTTGAATGGTTTTTATCTATGTGAGTGAAATTCAAGAGGAAGAACCATTGGACAATAAAAAAAACATAGAAAGAGAGGAAAGGAAACATATACAGGTAGTCCTACATTGATCTACATCTTGAAGAAAATTCAAGGGAATAAACATCATCAGAGAGAGAGATCTAGAAAGGAATATTAATAGCATACAGATAGGGAGACATACCCATAGGGGGAGCTATTGTTTTTCCAATGATTGATTACAACATGTACAATGACAAGAGGAGACATATCGACAGGGGGAGTTATCCTTTTTGGTCAAAGAGGGAGAGAAAGAATAAAGACATGAAGATAGGGGAGATACCCTTTTCCATTGATGTCAAAGGGGGAGAGATAGAAACATTGATGAGGAGTGATGATCACAGTGGGAGCATGAGTGTTTCCATGTCTAAGTGTTTCCATCAATGTTTATGTTGACATCAATGGAAAAGGGGGATATGTTTATACATTTGGTTTGGACAATTGGTTGTCATTGATGTCAACCCTTGGAGAGTGATCTTGGATATTGATGTAAACCCTTGGAGATGTCCATAGATGTTGGAAAGTTGATTGACACCCCTTGGAGAGTTCCAGAGATGTTGGAAAATTGATTGACACTTGTATGATTGATATTGATGGTGAGTTAGTTGGGTACATTTGATGTAGTATACATGTATCACTTTAGGTGTAGTTATGGGACCTAAAGTTGATTAAGGAATATGGACACGAAGGACAGTGTAAATGCAAACATGACCCTCATAGATGAATAGTAATCATCATGCCATTTTTGGTTAGGGAGATGTGGCCTTGTAAAGTTGGAATCCCCAAAGAGTGGTCAAGAAGCCCTTAGTTGGTTACAAGTCTTGGTCAAAGGGTAAAGTGGTTTTAATAATAAACCCCTAAAATAAGGAAAGAGGTTACCTAACATTAGTATAAATACACCTCAAGGAGTATCTCATTGATACATATACACTTACATTGAATATCTATCTTATGAGTTTTATGGTCCATATTTTTGTAATTCTATAAGTGAATATGAGGTTGAAGTGGTGGCAATTTTATGAGGCAGTGAAGGTCTGAAGGGTCGAAAGTTTCGGAGTTGTAGAAAATTGGAAACCCTAGATTTATAAGGTTTTATGTGTGTTGAAAGAGGACAAGGCGAGTACATACGCAAGCTGCAAGAGAACATGTCACGTACATACACAGGATGCAAGATGAAATGTCGTGTATCTAAAGAAAAGTTTGAAAAAGAAGGTACAATTGAGTTTTGGCAAGGTTTTATGGTACAACACAATTGATACAAAGTCTGATATAATACGCTTCAAGTTACATGAGTAAAGGTATGTCATTTATTCACTTTCTTGAGGCTTGTATCTTGGATGATATCGAATATGCTTAAGGTATGTCTTGGAGACCCTTGATGGTTCATGGTTGAGGTGATATTGTTACATTCTTAAGATACATTCTTGGTACTTGGTATATGGTTTTTATGGTTCATTGTTAGAGGCACATCTTTGTGATATTGACATATACATGAGGCTTATCTTATGGTAAATGGAATGATTGAGAGTGATATGGTATATGGTTGATGTGCATGGTTGGCACATGGTATGATATATGGTATGGTATAGGTGTTGATGTACATGAATGATGTGCATGGTTGGCACATGGTATGATATATGGTATGGTATAGGTGTTGATGTACATGAATGATGTGCATGGTTGGCACATGGTATGGTGTTGATGTGCATGTACATGGTTTATACATGGTATGATACATGATTGGTACTTGGTATACATGGCTGATGGTCGATACATATAGTACATGTTGAGGTGCATGGTTGATGCACAATTTGGTACAGGTGTTGGTGCATGGTTAATGCATGGTTTGGTACAGGTGTTGGTGAATGGTTGATGCACTTGTTGTGATACAGTTTGTGGCACATGGTCGATGTTTGGTATGGTATAGGTTGTTGGTTTTATATATGATTTGGTACATGGTTGAGACACATATCTTGTGATGGTATGTTGGTGATATTGGTAAATGATTGGTAGAGGCATGTGTTGGTGATGTTGGAAATCTATTTGAGATGTTTCCTTGGTATATGATCCATGTGAGATGATCTGGTTGATGTGGCAGGTTGGATAAAGTGACAGGTTGATTTGATAGTGATAGTGGCAGTGGTTGTGATTGTGGTAGTGACATTTGGTATACACTTATACTTCAAGGTGGTAGGATGGGGAAGGGAAAGGGGGTTTCATCCTAATTCCATTTGGAGCTGAAGAATCAGGGAGTTCGAGCTTCCTTCAGGTTGGAGCATTAGAACTAGGTGGTTGTAGCCACCTTCCAATTGGAGCTAGAGAACCCAGGGGGTTGTATTTTCCTTATGGTTGGATCCAAATAATTCAAGGAGTTGTAGATTATTCCAGGCTGGATCCAGAGAATAAGTGGTTGTAGCCTCCTTCTAGTTGTAGTTGGAGAGTTTGGAAGTTGGTTCTTCCTATGAATGAATTCTTGATATATATAAGAAATCATTTTGTGGTTTTCTCCCATTTGGGTTTCCACGTAAATGTTGATGTAATGTGTTGTTGATGTGATGTTTATGTTATGGTACTTATGATTACATGATTATAATATATCTATATATATATAATGCAATCATAGATCATATGCTAATGATAAATTGTGGAAGATTGTTGATGAAGTGATAAAATATATATTGTGGTTAAAAGTGGTATAAAGTGCTCATAATGATTCACCCCTCCTCTCAGTATTCTAACAATCCATAGGATGGATACATGGATGAAGCTTCACAATTGTTGCAAGATATTGTTGTTTCTCAGAAAAAAACCTCCATTTTCTTCCCATGAGTCCTCTCCCAACTAACCTTTGGTTGATGAAGTGGTTGCTCTGATTCAATCGTTGGTCGATACTACTCTTACCTTTGAGAGAGAAGTGGATACCACTTAGGTTTTTCTTGTCACTTCATATTCCTCCGAACAAGGGGGCATTTCACCTAGTTCAATGAAATCCTCTCCAAGTATTGAGGTAATTTTCTTTGATTTGAATAGGATGGAGGAGCCTCGCCTTCCTTCCTTCATTCCTTTCCAAATCACTGTGAAAGTTCACGATTCGATAATAAATCACATTATCGCAGAAAAAGTCACTTGTGTTATCATTTTATCCTCAACCGCTTGTAAAGCTATGGTTTCCGCTCAGCATGTCCCAATTACCCATCATCTGTTGGATTTTAATAGAATATCCAGTGACACTTTAAGGATCCTTCCTCAACTGACCATCACCTTAGGAGGGAAAATTGTTTGTATCGATGTTATGGTAGTCCAAGGTTCCTTGGACTTTAATTTACTCCCTTCCAGGACATGTTTATGATATGAAAGTTGTCATGTCCACACTCTTTCAAGTTATGCATTTACCTCATAACGAAAACATTGTGACCATTGACCAACTTTCGTTTGTTAGTCCTGATTTGAGTGCCGACCATCTGACTTCCTTGAATGTTACTTATATGAAAGTGATATCCATTCTGCCACATGTTAATTATGTGGTATCATGTCCCATGACTTCAATTTCTAATGAGAAGGAGCCTCTCACTGTAAGCTCAACTTCTTTAGACTCATTTCCCATAGTTGACATGGTGAAATATTCAATGGGGTATTTGAAGCTTGATATTTCCCCCGTTACCCCTATTGAGTATCTTGACATACATTATTTCCAGATAATTTTCCTTCCATCTGATGAAGACCTCTTGGAAGCCATGGTCAAGGTTCATGAGTATAGTTCACTTTCTGTGTTAAGCTCATTAAAAAATGACACAAATAACCATGAGCATAGTTCTCCTTCTGTGTCAAGATCGTTAAAAAATGAAACATATATCCATCATCATAGTTCATTCTCCATGTCAATATCATTAAAAAATCAAATAGACCCCCCTCCAATTGAGTCGAGTCTTCCACTAGATAGATTACCTCAACCTTCATTTCCTTTTCCTATGTCAGTTGATCCTCTTTCTTCCTCCTTCTTTGATGAACTTGTTCCTATTAGTATCTAGGAGTCTAATCAGGTGAAAAAGAAGAGTTGGTGGAAAAAATGAATCTTGGGGGGAATTTCTCCAGCCTTTGCACATCATGTTGGAGTTAAGTCACTATCTTCTATCGATCATGTTGGGGGGAAAGTATTAAAATTTGGACATTGTGATGGGAAAACAATCGCCAATGGGTATCACCCAAAGTACCAACCTCTGGACATCACGTTGGGAGGAAACTCGCCAATGGGTATCATTCCAAGCATATTTCATTTTCTGTTTGAAGCTCATTAAAAAATGAAACCAACCACGAGCATGGTTTCATTCTCTATTTCAAGATCATTAAAAAATGAATAAGACACTTTGGTCATAGTTCATTCTCTATTTCAATATCGTTAACAAATGAAGCATACATCTTATTATCTACTTAATGGTTGGACTTTCTACTACTTCGGTGCTATTTTTCGTCTCAGTTGCTTATGGATATTGTCGTTATGCTTGATGTTATTCATTCGCATCATGTTGCTCCCATTGTACGGTTACTCTCTAGAGAGACACGTTTTTGTGAGTGGTCCTCGCCTTCCATGCCTACTTGCTACACCCTATCACAGTCATTTATTAGGTATCATTCCTCCCATTGGAACTTAGTTGCATGCCACTCATTCTCTCTAGATAAGTTTAGTATTTGTTCTTTCTCATGCTCATAAATACATGAGAATAAGTTATCGAGTATACTTTTATCACTTTTTCAAGATCATAAAAACTATTTGAAAAAGAAACTCTTTGGAGTCTCCTTTAAGCTCTTTTCAGACTCTCTAAACATGAAAATATTACCAAGCAAGCTTGTTTCCTTTCAAACTCATTAAAAGGATTTGAAAGTGCATCTACTTGGTGTAATTTAACCCTTTTTTGGACTAGATGGAATAATTACGAAAAATGAATACTCTATTCAAACTTGGCTAGAAGATTTCTCCCTTGTATTGTTTTATACTTTTTTGGGATTAGGGGACTAAATTTATGGAAAAAAACACCCATAGAGTCTTCTTTAAGTTCTTTTCAGACTCTCTAAACATTAAAAGACCGTTGATTTTATCTTCATGGGGCTCGTAAAATTATACATTGAAGGACCCGTATGGGACTTAATCTCTCCTTATTTAGTTTCTTTAAATATGTGATGAGTGACTCATCGAAGATTATCTATTTTGAGCATCTATTATCTTCCTTGAACTCATTAAAAAAACAAAGAGGTACTTGTCATTCATGGTGGGGGGGGAATTTGAGGGAAGTGGGTCATTTTTTTGGAAATCATTATGGTGGTTGTTTGTGGTCACCCTTGAACATGGCACCTGTTTGTGTCTTTTCTTACACTTGGGTAATTTTCTTTTCTTTGAGTCATACCAATCCTATGAGTCATTATACTCATTCATTCCACCTGAATAGTTCCTCGGTTATTGTCACACTATATTTTGGTCTATATCTCATCGAGTCAATGCTTCCAAGTCACCATTGTGTCCTGCTACTTGTTCAAGAAGTTTAAGCCTGAGTCGACCATCTATTTTTTTTTTGACTTCCCAAGTCAGTCAACCCTGTGTCTTGGTCATCCCTGTGTCAGTTGTACTTAGTGGTACTCTCTCTTCACATCATCTATCAGTGTATGATTCATGTCGATTGATGGGGGATACATCAAGGCCCTCATTTGATGGATATCTTCCTATCCACTTCAAAACATTATCTAGGAGTGGGATAGAGAAACCAACTAGTACCTTGGATCTTGTAGTCATGAGTGGGAGGCCTCCTTGTGATCGACAACGGGTTTACATAGTTGAATATTGATTGATTAATTATACGATTGTTTGACACTAGATCCTCTATTCACACTTGATACATTATACTATGTACTTGGGGTCCATCTTCATCATCGACAGGTCTCCTCACATCTATTAACGATATACATCAATGATCATTAATCAAACAATTTATACCATGTTTGATATCATCTCATCTATTCGCATGGCTAGAATCGTACCATTTTGGGATCGGGATGAAAACCCTGGGAACCACTTAGGTGTTGAATTATTTTATTTTCATATATGATAATTATTGCGTTTTTATACTGTTATCATAGAATAATTACACACTGAAAAATCTCAACTAAAAATAGTAAGTAAGTATTGTATGAGATGATATATTACAATTGAGGGCCCCAACATATATACTTTGGTAGAGTGACCTTTCATTAATGGACATATATTTTCCATTAATGTCTTTTCATTAATTAATTGATTATTGACTATTGATTATATTTATATTTATACCTTATATTATAAATGTATTATTTATATATAATATTTATGTTGATGATTATTTCCTCACATGCATGTCTAATTAATATATATCATTCCATCTTGGAGTAGGCAATGCGAGAGAATATTGATTCTATCCACTCCTCATCAGGAGAAATACTACGCCTAGGCCATTCACCACTAGAAAATCCCTATGAGTGAATATATCATTCTCCCTTGGTCAAGTTAGCATGACCAATTTGGGAGAATGTCTGCCCGCTATTGCTAACTGGAGAACCATCAACATCCTGGGCCATTCACCACTAGCATAGCCCTATGAGTGAATGTATCATCCTCCATTATTCAAATCAACATGACCAATATTGGAGAATGTCTACCCAATGTTGAAACATCAACACTCCCTCTCAACGAGGGAGACATTTTGCATAATTCCAAGTTTGTCTATGAAGAATACAAACTTCACCCTAGACTCATGACACCTATCTGTCTGTTGTGGGATATGTCTCTCTCCCACCTAAACTTGAGGTGGAAATCCATTTTCATCTCTCCCTCTGATCCAACCGAATCTCTCTAATATTAGGCTCATTCTGGTTCTGCATGTGATCAAATATGTCATCTCAAGTATTTATCACTCCTAGTCAAATCAACATGACTAAGGATAAAGACTACACCTGGGCCATTCACCACTAGCAAATCCCTGTGAGTGAATGTATCATTTTCCCTTGGTCAAATCAACATGACCAATATAGGAGAATGTCTAACCAATGCTGCATATTGATCGTATAGATCCACTTGAAAGTCACCACTCACTTCCCCTTATGTCTTGGCACAATCTCCCACACATCATTCTTCATGATGTACTGATACTCTTCCATCATGGCATCCTTCCAAACCCTTTGTCTTTCTTCCTCCTCATAACTGGAAGGTTCAGAATCAATGATGTGATTGATCAATGATATATAACTCAAGAACCTATGAGGT
This sequence comes from Picea glauca, assembly GCA_000966675.3. Taxonomy (NCBI): domain Eukaryota; kingdom Viridiplantae; phylum Streptophyta; class Pinopsida; order Pinales; family Pinaceae; genus Picea; species Picea glauca. The sequence continues at coordinate 427,827 of JZKD02S1657686.1, forward strand.
ATATTTCTCTCCCTGAAAGTACCACTTGGAGTTGCATGCCTCTCTGCATCCTGTAAAGTGTCATGAAGCTATACCAGCCTCTTCTTGATCACTACAACATCTCTAGGTAGATCCACTGGCTCTTCCAGCTCTACTAATTTCTCTTGATAGTCCAAATGATGAAAAACTAGGAAAGAGAGATATGTACCCTTATCCTTTGGAGCCTCCTTCTCCTCACTATTGATCTCCATGTATGACTCTCTAGACCTCACATCCTTAAGGTGGTCATGCCCTATAATTAGAAAAATCAAGACCAAAGGGAATGTGGTCACCCTGTGTGCACAGACCGCTTAGGACCATGACTTTGGTCATCCTATTTTCACAGGACACTCGTAACCACAACTGTGGTCGATTTTTGTGCATAGGCCGCTCGTGACCACAACCGTTCAATTGAAAAAAATAAAAGATCTGAAGCATATCTATCAGATTTGGCACTGAAATATTTTAAATAGATTCAGAAAAGACTCTAAAAGCTCTGATACCATGTCAAAATTTCTTTCAACCCTAGATATGCTATGATACCATATTGAATTTTCTGATTTTCAGATCTGATAATTATTTCCTTATGATACTGTTATCATAAAATAATTACACACTGAAAATATCAACTGAAAATAGTAAGTAAATATTGTATGATATGATATGAGATGATATATTACAATTGAGGCCTCTGACATATATACTTGGGTAGATTTCCCTTTCATTAATGAACATGTATTTTCCATTAATGTTTTTTCATTAATTTATTAATTATTAATTATTAATTATTGATTATATTTATATTTATACATTATATTATAGATATATTATTTATATATTATATTTATGTTGATGATTATTTCCTCACATGCACATCTAATTAATATATATCACTCCATCATGGAGCAGGAAATGTGAGAACATCTCAAGTCTATCCACTCCTCATTAGGATAAAGACTACGCCTAGGTCATTCACCACTAGAAAATCCTCATGAGTGAATGTATCATTCTCCTTTGGTCAAGTCATCATGACCAATATGGGAGAATGTATGTCCGATTCTGCTAACTGGAGAACCATCAACATCCTAGGCCATTCACCACTAGCATAGTCCCATGATTGAATGTATCATCCTCCCTTGGTCAAATCAGCATGACCAATCGAGGAGAATGATTGCCTGATGCTGAAACAACAACATTAGGAACCCACCTTTGTTATGTGCCTCACCCAGGTTATGATAGATATTATTTGAGTAATTAGAAGATTCCAATATGACCATCATGCTAGTGATCTCACAGATATATATGATGTCACATAGATCCACTTTGTATTGGTCTGTGGCTATGTTTTTGTCATATTGTAGCTGCACTACGTATTCTTTCATGGCTACGACTTGATTGCTTCATGGAGGTATGGATCCACATTGTATATTTGGTGCCCATATCCTTAGTCAATGATTTCATAGATCCACAATATATTGGTCGACGACTATTCTTTGAGTCAGTTTATATCGAGCATGGGTATGCCTACCTCGGATATGATACATATATAATGTTTGATGCTTCTTTGCATCTTCCGCCCATCTCTCCTATTCCAACACCCTTACATACATGTTTTTGTAAAGTGTTTTGGCCATAAATTTCTCTTCTAACCTTACACTTTAGGGGTCATATATTACACACCTATTTGTTTCACTTAAATGTCTCACTTAAGTTTCTCAATTTCATCACCATGTGAGAGTGTTTTTCATAATCCCTATACATGTTGGAAGGGAAGCCTATCAGTTGGAGGCAAAAATACTATATTTCACCTTGATGTTTTGGTATTTTTTAGTATCATCTCTCCCCTTCCCATATATAGAGGAATATGAACCATTTTCATCACTCCTTTCCTAGTTCTAGGGGAGAGATATTATTTCCCTATGCTCAATTGTATGGAGGCGATGAAGTAGTTTCAACCATTATGCCTTATATTCAGAGGTTGTTTCCGAGAGATTTCAATTGGTTAGGGTTTGGTTTGAGCTACCCTCTATCCAAGGCAACGCCAATATTGTATGTTCATCTAAATCCTCATTTGATCCTATCCTCTCCTCAAATTATCCTATGGTTGTTATGCCTCAAATCCTATGCAATAGACGCCATTCTTGGGTGAAGAGGGGACAGATAACTTTAGAGTATCATATTGTTGGTATTGTGACATTCAAATGGTTGGAAAGGAGAGTTTGGAGGACCTACTGCAACATCCACATCAAGGTTGTAAATGCTTCATTACTTATTTCTTTCCATATAATATAACTTGGCATATTCCCCTCATGCTTATGTTGTTCATTGTATGCATGTCTAGCTTTTCCTAGTTCGATATAGATAGATATATTTTGATTAAAAATATATTGTGGAAGGAGGAAGTATTTTTTTGTCTCTAGAAGAGTTTATATTGCATTGGGGGCTTAGACATTAAGATCAAGGGTTGCAGAAATGAGGAAAACCGACTAAAAGGAGGTAGGTCATCTATCCCATTAGCTCATCTTCTCTTCTCATTCTATTTGTAGGAATATAAAATAAACTTAAGGGGAAGGTAGGGAACCATTTGTTACCTTATGTCTTGGATTAAAGGAGTGTTGATCCAAGGTGGGTTTTACCTCTTCACAGGGGAAAATTTTCCACAACAGAGGTTCGTCACCTCGGAGAACCATACCATAGGACAAGTGAAGACCTGTTGCAAGGATCTTGGAAAATCCCAAGGTTTCGATGCCTGATGGGGTTAGGTTCCTGGTGGAGTGAGGTGTTTGATGGGTTGAGGTATCGGTGGGGGTGTGTTCCTAGTTGGGTTATGGTTCCAGGGATTGGGCCATCAGATAACCAAAAACTAAAAAGGTCTTAAGTAGTGTCAAGTGTAGGGGATTCACTGGATCCCAGTGCTTGGTGATGTACAAAACCACCTTCAAGACCATTGTTGGTTGTGTAACGTTCCCTTCATTCATTGGTCAAGGTATTCCATGTTGGAGGATTGATGTCTTCTGACACATCGATGGTCTGAGTGATGTGGAGCCACATGGAAATGGTGGGTGAAGGCCCAAAAACTTAAAAAGGCCATAACTTTTGATTTTGAACCTGGTTTTAAGCATGGTTACAGTCATTGGAAATCCCTCGAAGAACAAGAGTGGATTGTGAGATCAAATTTGGATTTATAGGGGTGAATATAGGAATATATTTTAGATAAAGGAAAATATGAATTAGTACACCTCACCATCTAAGAAAGGTTAGGGGGTCGAGTGTTTTACAATAAATATTTGAAAATAGATATATATCAAACCCATGTTTACTTTTGTTGTGTCCCAACTCATATGGGTTGTTTTCATCCAAATTTGTTTTCTTCCATTGATAGAATGATAACCATAAATGTGTTACTCATTTTCTCATGGTTGAAATCCCATTACCCATTTTCAATATTGTCATTTAAAAGAAAAGAACCTTTCCAATTCTAGTAAAATTATCATTGTTTATTGTGTAACTTGAAATTTTGTATGGGTTCACCTTGATAGTGTTCATCGTATGGCATCTTACTCTATTCATAATACATATATTTCTAAAACCCACAGTTTGTTTTTAGACCACAAGTTATCGCTTGAAGAATGGGTGATGAACATGGGTTTATGATACATAATAGTCGATTCTCGTATATCACGTAAGAAATAGCATGAATGTTTTACTTGGAAGTTCTCAAAATATCAGTCATTAAAATGACTTCTTGCATGCTATAGGTATTCATATAAATACTATGTATAATGTTTACCATATATACACAGAAAAGTGTGTAGCGTGAAGTAAAGGGTAGAGTTAAAAATGTTATAAATGAACTTTTACATATCAACCCCTCATTTTAATCACTTTTCTTTTTTTTTTTTTTTAACAAGAACGGGTATGTT
>JZKD02S1657686.1:432101-486900 GCA_000966675.3 Picea glauca
CCAGAGAGAGGGCGATGTTGCAAGGCTCCTCTGGAGAAAGCTCCAGAGAAGGGATCTCCTCCAACTTCTTTACAAACTTAGTCGAAAGAGCAGGCTTGGAAGGACCTGCCGAACGAACTAAATCTTTAAAGGCTTCCAAGGGATCGTCTTCGGATTCGGCAGTCTGGTTTGAAGCCATCCCGGCCAACAGCCACCAGCGACAGCCTCTGCTCCGGATCGCGTGCACGGACGCTCGGGACCGCCGAATCGTGGCTTGAAAGCGGGATGGGAGGTCTGTGAGGACCTTGATCTGCAGCTACGAGAGACGCTCGGCGCCCCTGCAAACGAAGAGCAGCACGGAGGCGGCTAGGGTTTGGACCCTAGCCGTATTGGCTTCCGTCTCGTTCCATCCGTCCGCTTCAATCTCAAAACCCCAACCACACGCTTATTCCAACCCCTCATTTTAATCACTTTTCATAAGTATATTTCCGACATAATTTACCCCAACCATTCATAATTTAATTTCCATATATTTATCGTATTTTCCTTGTTCATGTTTTTAAATACATTGAGTTGTTCATATACAAGAGAGATTGAAATAATTATCAACAAAAGGAATTCATAGTGAAGTGTATGTGTTTGGGTTTTCTTCCCTTTTTAAATAATTCCCTTTCATCTTTCCTCTTCTACTTGATTTGCTATGCTATTAGATAGATCCTTACTAAACCATATTTAAATTTTTTTTTAATGAATGATTATATAACTGTGAATATTTTAAGTGAATGAAATGGAAATGATTTTAAATGATTTTATGTAGCAGATACAACAGGGGAATTAGTGACAAAGGTGTAAATAGAGGGAATAGAGTCATAAGGGGGAGATTTCCAAATGTGTTTTGGAAACAAGGGAGACATAAGAGAATGACGTTTTCCATACACTTTGATGCAGATTTTGAAGAATTTAACCAGCTAGTACAAATTGGTTATCTGAACCTTGGTGGGAAGCCAACATTTCCTCAACCCTCTCCTCCAAATTCTCCCATGTAGCTACATCCCAACATTGCATATTTCATGAGCCCCCTATCCAGCCATCCAATTATGGTTGGGACATCAACCTTATAAATACTCCCTTCAATATTACTCAATGGCATGATAATCCTCTACCTATTCCCCCTCCTCTACATTTAGAACCACATGTTGCATCAACAACCTCTATGGCCCATTCACCACCTGAAAATTACAAACTGCCTCCTAATGAACCCTAGGTTGACAAAGGAAAGAATCATGTTACATCTCTTATATCATAAGCATCTCAATCCTCCTCTATACATTCCAAACAACAATTAGCCAAAGCTGACATTTGCTAAAGAGATACCACCTTTAGTTACATGCAACTCGCAATAGTAAAAATGGATGAGAAGAAGTCTTCCTATGAATACTTCCTCAATATGAGACCAAATTAGAAGGAATAAAGGAAAGAGATGAGTTTTTCATGAAAAAATACCCTCATGTTAATTTGTGTTATGACATTAATATTTAGACACTTGATATATCTTGGAAAAACAACAAGCACATGCTATTATTTTGAAAAAATTAAATATCATATCATTTTGATATTTTTGGGAGATACAAGTGTTTGTTGATTTGGTATATGTTAGACCGGTCATAATTTTTTGATATATTTCATGATGTTGATATATTTATAGTATTTAATAATTTTTGGAGTTACAAGGGAAATTTTGGAATAAAGGAACAAAGACCTAGTGGGTCCCCACCTATTACTTAAGTATTTATTACCCTTATCATAAATAAATTTCTTTTCTCGTAAATAAAGTTAATTAACTTTCTAAACAAAAGGTAGTAGAAGTACCCAAAATAAGTTATGAAGATATAAATGAAGGAGAGAAAAACAAAAAGGCATGAGAAAATAGATAACTAAAACTTCTGATAAGGTTTTCTCTAGCCTCGAGTAAGATTATTATCTATTCATTCCATAGAAAGTTTCATTAGAGTTGAGTTATATTATTGATAGAAGGGTTATTCTGAAGGTGGAAAAGAAAGGATTAGGAAGAGTTGATTGGTGATATACCCAATGTCAATCATTCTTCGTGAATGTCTTTTTGGTTTTAATTGGAAGTTCTAAATTCATTTCGATGCTAATTAATGCTATTTTTGCAGAGTTCAAAACAATGATGCACTTGCAGCTTGGACTAATCCACCTCAATTTTTAATTCTAGTCTAAAACAATTTTTACACCAGTTTTCTATGTATGAGTCAAATAAAATCATGGACTTCTAAGTGTAATGTTGGTCCAATCCCTCATAAGGGTTTGAAAGGATATACTCATCTGTAACTCAGATTGATATTAATAAAACTATTTGTTGGTTTCTTCTCACTTATGAGACTTTTTATACTAATTTTATTTTTTTTACTTTTTACATTTTCTAATTCACATGTTTTTATAAATTCATTTTTCAAGTACATTTTTTTTACTTTGTTTCAATTTACTTTGGATAAAAGACACAAACAATCACATATTGTAAAATAAAATCAAATCCAAGAATCACATTTATTGAGGTCTAATTGAGAATTTTTGACAGCCTATAAACGTAGGTTTATAATCCTTCCTATCTCACCTATCCTAAGTGTTGGCATGTTTTTACAAGAAGGGTGTGTTTGTCATTGATGACAAGAACAACAACGATGATGGAAAACAGGAAAAGCATAAGCTGAGGAGGAGAAGCGAATAGTATGTAGAGATCAAAGCTCGGGAGGAGAAGCGAATAGTATGTAGAGATCAAATCTCAGAAGGGAAAACACAGTACAGAAACATGATCAGGATCAAATCCTTGATCATGGATCTGATTTGAGAGTCTTCACGATCGTTGGATCACCTTAAGTGGAAGGAAAACATAAGAAAGGGTTGAGATCTGAGATCTCGATCACCCAAATTTCTGTCAGCCGTCGGATCGAATTAAATGGAAGGATAGGATAAGCAAAGATGGAGAGTCATTGTATTTGATCTAAGGAAACATTACATGGTAGAAAGATCGAGCCATTGATCTAATCTCTTGATCAAATGAACATCATTTGTTTCAGGTCTAAATATGTGAGGAGGTTATGCTCTGAAAAAATATCACTTCAAGATTTTTCAGTTTGAAATTTGAAATACCTGAAGCCTAGAGAGCGGGAGAGCCGAAAAAAAATCTCAACCGTTGGATCATCCGAAGTAAATTCCAGCCGTCAGATAATTCTAAAGTGGAAGGATAGGATAAGTTAGAATAAGGGCGCGCTAATATCAGTGGTCGATAACTGGGCACTCAGATCTATGGTCGACAGGGTATATCAAACCCCCCGACCTTTCTGCCTTTAACCGTTGGGGGGCGATCTGAGTTGGTGGTATTTTCCATGTGGGACCCTCATATGTGTAACCTTTCTGTCAACTCAGACCCCCCTCACTCATTACCACTTACCGCCTAACCCCCCCTCTGATTAAACCACCAAACCAAACATACATACCACCTTCTCACTTCAATGTCACACTCCACTACCCGCTATAAGTCACACTCCACTACTGCGCTCTACCTCCACACTCCACTACACTTCCTACATGTCTCACCCATGTCAGCAGACCACCTCAGCAAGGACATGTGGCAAACCACTTCAACAAGTACATGTGGCAGACCATGTTAGCAAGGACACATGGAAATAATCCACATACTTCGAGGGGAAGTGAAGTTTGAGACTTGAGATTTTAGAAGTCCGGAGACCTGAAGAAGATCTCGCTCATTGATCGAGAAAGGGGCCACAGAACCATTGATCTGGTTGAAAGGTCAAATTCTTGAAGTAGAGGCAGTGCCGTCGATTGAGAAGGAAAGGTGTCCGCAGATCATCGACTCTGGAAGATTGGCGTACGAAAAAAAGCAAGGTTTGAGATTTGAAAATACCGAAGCTCGAATCACGAAGTAAATCAGATTTGTGGATTTAGGAAGGTTAGCTATGATCTGCGGAACTTGAAAGGACAGATCTGAACCGTTATTTCAGGAGCCCCGTCAAGATCATGAGATCAAAGGTCTGGTCGCATTGCAGGGTTAGAACATGATCGGGTCTTAATTTTTCATGAGCATGCCACAATCAAAACCATGATATTGCCAAATGCATACATGGAGGTCTGTAGTGAATTCTGGGGCGAAAAGTAGATTTCCCTCAAACCACCTTTGGCCATGCTCGCAATAATGTGGTCACTTCAACGGAATATTGAGGGAGCTAGCGTTGCTAGGCTCCACATCGGAGGTTGCACATTGAAAAGTCAAAAAACATATGTTTGTATAATCCAATGGCACTGATCAAACCAAAAATGATTGAAGGGTTTTTGTTTCATCTTGTGATTTCTTGATCAGTTACGATTCAATTACACTAACTGAATCATTATTCTTGAGCGGCTGAGTCATTGTTCGTAAGTGTTGGAATCATGATTCCTCGGTGTTTTCTTTGAGATTCTCGACTTTAGCATTGGAGATGCGGAGTGTAACGGATGATGAGAGCAGGGATAACAGAAAAATGTCGTGACAAAGAGAGGTTGTTGTTTCTTTGTAAAAAGTAGTTGAACTATAAGAAATGAAGTTTTACAGCATGAACTGAGGGAGAAAATGTAGAGATGAAGAACATAAGTTGGAAAGAGAAGAAATGGGGAAAGAAACATCCTATACAAGAACTTAAGAGCAATAATATGCGAGCAAGAAGACACTAATGCGGGAAGAGCAGAGCAGAACAGTGGAGTAGAATAGTGATGAGACTCGTAAGCCATTGATAAATACTATATCACTGTAATAAATTTCAGCAAGCAAAGATTTATATCTCAAGGTGGTAGGGTGGTTCTAGGGAGGATTGTTTTCCTCAGAGTTTCAAGTGGGTTCTTGAACACAGGGAGTTGTAGATTCCATCTGGTTGCAGCCAGAAAAACCAGGGTGGTAGTGTGGTGTAAGGGAGAACGATTGTTCTCTACTATACAGGTTGGTGCCTCTGTGACTGGAAATTGGTGCTTCCATCCAGTTGGTGCTGGAACACTCGGGAAGTTGGTCCTTCCTTCTAGTGGGTGCTAGAGAAACCAGAGGGTTGGTGCTCTCTACAATTTGCAGCTTGTTAAAGAAGAGGTTGTAGCCTCATTTTGAGTTGGTGCTCAAATATTGATGATGTACAGAACTTAAAAGACTACCTATCATTCTAAGAAGAAGAGGTTTTCTCCCTTTATGGGTTTCCTCATGAATATATGTCTCTGTGTATACCATATGTGTGATTGATGTTTATTATTTTTGTTGTTCATCAATTGCATAATCTTGATGGTCACTTGGACAACATTAATAATATTTCAATAGGCATAAAATTGTTTAAGCACATTTTTACAACTGATTCACCCCCCCCCCCTCTCAGTTGTCTTAGTATTTCCAACAATTGGTATTAGAGCGGGTTCCTTTTAGCTAAAGGTATACCAGTAAGATTAAACATGAAAATTCATGAAGGAACTTCAACCAATAAGCCTCCTATGTTTGATGGAACAATATTTTCTTTCTGGAAGGTTAGAATGATATGGCCTTAGGTGATGATGTTTGGGATTTTGTAGAGACTGGATATACAAAACCTGTTGTGCTAGCTACCAAATATGATAAGTTAGAATTTAGCTTCAATGAAAAGGAAATGAATGTTATCTTGAGTGGGCTTGCAGAAGATGAATTTGTGGGATAAAATCATTAGTACTTATGAAGGAAATGAGAAAGTAAAAGATGCCAAACTTCAGACATATAGATTGAAATTTGAACAACTAAAGATGAATGAGGACGAAACAGTTAATAAATATTTCTTAAGATTTGAGGAGCTTGTGAATTCCATGAATGGTCTTGGTGACAAGATTGAAGACACATTTTTAGTTCAGAATATTTTATGATCTCTACCTAATAGATTTAATCCAAAAGTTTTTGCAATAGAAGAACTGAATGATGTTAAGATTTTGTCTATTGATCAACTTCTAGGAACTCTATCTGCTTATGAAATGAGGATTAGTAAATATAAACCCACCTCTAGAGAAGCATCATTTAAAGAAGATAAGAATGAGGATTCTGAGCCTTATGAAATTGAAGAAAAATTTGTGAGAAGACTAAAGAAAGGATCAAGTAAGTACCAAGGCAATTTTCCCTTCAAATGTTTTAACTATGGAAAGATAGTTCACTTTTCATCTAAGTGTCCACATAAGAAGAAGGACCATAACTCTAAAGGTGAAGACAAGTACAAATCCAAGAGATTTGGTAAAAATAAAATTTTATGTGTAAACAATGATGACTCTTCAGGACACATAGATAGTGATTCTTCTTGTGAAGATAAGGTTAATGACTTTATGCTTATGGCCAAAGAGGATTATGATAAAAAAAAATCACAGGAAGTGATGTTAATGATGAACAAATTGTGGTTGAATTGGAAGGAGAACTGATCAGTGCTCTAGAAGAAATTGCTAGACTCGGATTTAAGAAGAAAAAGAAAAAACAATTGCCGATACAATTTAAGAAAGACAATAAAAAAACATAATGAAGACTTTTCCCTGTTAAAATTGGAATTAGAAGAGGCAGAGAAAATAGAAGACATTCTAAAACAACAATTATCAGAGAAGAAGGCAATATGTGAAGCCTTGGAAGAAGAGGTAGTAAAAAATAGAAAAGATATGGAGAAGTTTAAAGCATTGTATCTACGAAATCTTCTAAGCATTAAAGCCTCAGCAGAACTAAAGGACATTCTGAGAAAATAGATATATCCTTTGTTGAAGACTGGTTTAGGCTATGTAAGTGGTTCAAGTAGCAAACAGACAGAAAGCAAAGAGCCAGTAAAGATGATCAAGTTCCAAGTCAACAGACAATCAGACCATGTGAGTACTTTGCCACCAAAATCTAATAAAGACAAGATGATCCATGATAAAAAAATAAAGATAACATAAGATGGAGCAACAAATGCCAAGAAGAAGGACATCCTTCAGGTACCAAAATTTCTTCCATGGTTATTGTTTTTATTGCTCCAATTTTGGTCATAAGATTGCAAATTGTCAAATTAAGTTTAGAGACATGCAACTGAGGAGATCAAGAAATAAACAATCTTTGAAACATAGAACTAAACAACCGATGAGTAGAAAAAGTTGCACCAATCACTTTGACCTATTAAACAATGAGCTCAAATGCTATAATTGTCATAACTTCGGCCACAAAGCTGTAAACTACCATATGAAGAATTACAAAGCAGATCAAGGGATAAAACCCTTAGCTAGAAATGCAGTGGATGTTGCAAACATATGACTAGAGACAAAAGTAATTTTTTGTCTCTAAGTGAAAGAAAATCAAGAAATGTAACCTTTGGAAATGATGCACCAGGAAAAATCAAAGGTAAATGAATGGTAAGTCTAAGTAATGGAAAAGGGAAATCTCAAGATGTGTTGTTTTTAGATGGTCTGAAACATAATCTTCTTAGTGTCATTCAATTTTGTGACAGAGGATGTAAAGTTGACTTCACTTATAAATATTGTAAAATACAATCTGTGAATTTAAGACAGTTGATTGCAACAGGCATAAGAACGGAAAACAATGTCTATGTTTTGAAAGAAGAAAAATAAGAATGTCACTTAAGCAAGTATGTTGAAAGATGGTTATGGCATAGGAGACTTGGACACCTAAATTTTGATCATATAATAAAACTTAGAAATAGTGGGGCAGTAAAATATCTTCCAAAAATATCAAAGCCATATGATTCTGTATGCAAACCTTGGCAAATAAGAAAGCTCACTCGGATACAGTTTAAATCTAATAACTTTGCATCAACAAAGAAAGCTCTTCAGTTAGTACATATGGATTTATGTGGACCATCAAGAAAGGAAGGTATAGGAAAGGAGAATTATTTCATGTTGATTATTGATGATTATTCTAGACTTACATGGGTTGTCTTTCTGAAAGAAAAATCTAAAGCATTTGAAAAATCCAAAGTGTTTAAGGCTCTGACTGAGAGTCAAAAAGGAAAAATATTGAAGGCAATAAGATCTGATAGAGGAGGAGAGTTTAGTTCAGGAGACTTCAAATATTTTTTTGATAAACATGGGATCAAAAGACAGTATACTATTCCAAGGACTCCACAGCAAAATGGAGTAGTTGAGAGGCAGAATAGATCAGCTCAGCAGATGGAAAGATCAATGATGAATGAAAATAATATTTCTCACACATATTGGGTAGAAGCAAGTCATACAACTGTACATATTATTAACAAATCTCATCTCAGGCCACAAAGTGACAAGACTCCTTATGAACTATGGTCTGAAAGACCTACTTCAATCAATCATTTTAAAGTCTTTGGGAGTAAGTGTTATATCAAGAATAATGATAAAAATCTTGGAAAATATGATGACAGGGTTCATGAAGGTATATTCTTAGGGTATTCTACAAACCGTAAAAGATACATAAGATATAATAAGAGGATGCATAAATTGGTTGATTGTATTGACATAAAAGTTGATGAAGAAATCCTGGTACGAGATGTAAGCAGTGTTGAATCAACAACAGAGGATATAGTTGAAGTTGAATATGAACAGGTCCAAGAATCAGAAAGAGAATAATCTGAGTCAGATGAAGATAAAAATACTCAGGCATACTCAAATCAGCAAACAGCATCAAATACTCCCTCCATAATTACTCAAAAGAATCATCCTACAAGTCAGATAATTGGTGAGAAAGACAAAGGTGTACAAACAAGGAGAAGTATAATCAAAGACAGCAAGAAATAACATATAGCCTTCATATCCATGGTGGAACCCAAGAAATTTAAGGAATCCAGTAAATATGTAAATTGGTTAAAATCAATGAATGAGGAATTGGATCAGATTGAGAAGAACAATACTTGGAAGATTATCCTAGACCTGTAGATAAGAATGTAATTGGCATCAAATGGGTGTTGAAGAATAAAATGAATGAACAAGGACAAATTGTTAGGAATAAATCCATATTGGTCTGTAAGGGGTATGCACAAGTTAAAGGACATGATTTTGATGAAACATTTTCACTAGTGGCAAGATTGGAAGCCATCAAAATATTTCTTGCCTATGCATGTCATAAGAACTTTAAAGTATATCAAATGGATGTTAAGTCAGCATTTCTTAATGGAGATCTAGAAGAAGATGTATATGTGGAACAAACTAAAGGATTTTCACTGAAATATAATCTTGACTATGTCTATAAGTTGAAAAAGGCATTATATGGACTAAAACGGGCACCACGAGTCTGGTATTATAGACTGGACAAATTTCTACAGGAAAAAGGGTTCAAGAAAGGTATCGTTGACAGTAATATATACATTCAGTCTAAAGGTGATGATTTATTAGTTGCTTTGGTTTATGTAGATGACATTATTTTTGAATGCACTAATGACCCTTTAGTTCAGTGGTTTTCTAATTCAATGCAAACTGAGTTTGATATGTCCATGATAGAAGAACTGTCATATTTTATTGGTTTATGAATCAATCATAGTTCTGTAGAGCTATTTATATCTCAAGAAAATTATTTGAAAGAGATGTTAAAGAGGTTTCATATGGATTATTACTCTCTTGTTAGTGAACCTATGGTGGTTGGTTTCAAGCTCAGTAAAGATGATATTTCACCTGATGTTGATCAAAGAACATATCGATCAATGATAGGCAGTCTTATGTACATCACAACATGCCATCCTGATATAATGCAAGTTGTTGGAATCATAGGTTGTTATCATTCTTCTCCTAAACAAATTCATTTAGCAACTGTCAAGAGGATATTCAAATATTTGAAGGGTACAATGACTTATGGTCTTTGGTATCCTAGAAATCAGAATTTTCAATTAACTGCATATTCAGATGTTGATTGGGAAAATTGTTTGGATGAGAGAAAGAGCACCAGTGGAAGTACATTCTTCTTAGGTGATTCATTAGTAGCATGGATTAGTAAGAAGCAGGGATCCATTTCATTATCAACTACAAAAGCAGAGTACATTGTTGTTTCTACTTGTTGCACTCAGATCTTATGTATGATACAAATTCTTGCAGATTTGAAGGTAACTTATACTGATCCCATTCCAATTCACTGTGATAACACCATTGCCATTAGTGTATCAAAGAATCTCGTTCTCCATTCAAATATGAAGCATATACCAGTAAAGTATAATCTTCTCAAAGAGCAGGTTACAAACAGAGTTGTTCAGCTGAATTATATTCCTTCCACAGAATAAATTGCAGACATCTTTACTAAACCCCTAGCCAAGACACCATTTGAATCTCTTCATCAGAAGTTGGGTGTCATACCTTCTCTCACCTAAGAGAGTCCATATTTTCAGGGGGAGTATGTGTTGGTTGAATATATGATACCTCCTAAAACATACTGCAACATCCGAATTTTTGTTAGTCGTCGAATCGAATTAAATGGAAGGATAGCATAAGCAAAGATGGAAAGCCATTGGATTTTATCCAAGGGAAAGTTGCATTGCAGAAAGATCAGGTTATTGATCTAATCTCTTGATCAAATGAACATCATTCATTTCGGGTCTAAAGAAGTGAGGAGGTTACGCTCTGGAAAAATATCACTTCGATATTTTTCAGTTTGAGATTTGAAATACCCGAAGCCTGGAGAGCCCAAACAAATTCTCAACCGCCAGATCATCCGAAGTAAATTTTAGTCATCAGATCATTCTAAACTAGAAGGACATGATAATTTAGAATAAGGGTGCACTAATCTCAGCGGCTGATAATCAGGCACTCATATCTATGGTCGACATGGCATATCGGACCCCTCGACCTTTCTGCCTTTAACCGTGGGGAGGGGATTTGAGTTGGTGGTATTTTCCATGTGGAAACCTCATACATGTCACAATACTATCAACTCATACCCCCCTCACTCATTACCACTTACCTCCTAACCCCCCCTCTAAATAAACCACCAAACCACTCATACATACCACCTTCATGCTTCAATGTCACACTCCACTACACGATACACATCACACTCCACTACTGTGCTCTGCCTCCACACTCCACTACACTACCTACACGTCTCACCCATGTCAGGAAACCACATCAGCAAGGACATGTGGTAGACCACGTCAACAAGGACATGTGGAAGACCACATTAATAGGACACATGGAAATAATACACATACTTCGATGGGAAGTAAAGTTTGAGACTTGAAATTTCAGAAGTCTGGAGACCTGAAGGAGATCTCAATCATTGATCGTGAAAAGGGCCACAGAACCATTGATTTGGTTGAAAGGTTAAATTCTTGAAGTATATGTAGAGCCATCAATTGAGAAGGACAATTGTCTATAGATCATCGACTCTGGAATATTGGCGTACGAAGAAAAGAAGGGTTTGAGATTTGAAACTCCTGGAGCCCAGATCATGAAGTAAATCACAGTCGTTGATTTAAGAAGGTTAGATATGATTTGCAGAACTTGAAAGGATAGATCTGAACCATCAGTTCAGGAGCACCATCAAGATCGTGATATCGATAGTCCCATCACATTGTGGGGTCAGAACATGCTCGGGTCTTAATTTTTTGTGAGCGGGCCACAATCAAAACCACGGTATCACCAAAGGCATACATGGAGCTCTCTAGTGAATTGTGGGGTGAAAAGCGGATTTCCCTCAAAACACCTTTGGCTATGCCTGCAATCACATGGTCACGTGAGAGCATCACCCAAGGTCACATCAACGGAAGATTGAGGAAGGATCTAGTGTTGCTAGGATCCACATCGGAGGTTACACATTAAAAATTCAAAAAGCATCTGCGTGTATAATCCAACGACGTTGATCAAACGAATCTGATCAAAGGGTTTCTATTTCATCTCGTGATTTCTTGATCAGTTACGATTCAGTTACACTAACTGAATCATTGTTCCTGAGCGGTTGAATCATTGTTCTTGAGCATTGGAATCATGATTCCTGAGCATTTTATTTGAGATTCCCGACTTGAGAATTGGATATGCAGAGTGTAATCGATGATGAGAGAAGGGATAAAAGAAAATTTTCATGACAGATAGAGGTTGTTGTTTCTCTGTAAAAATTAGTCGACCTATAAGAAATGAAGTTTTACAGAATGAACTGAGGGAGAAAATGTAGAGATGAAGAACATAATATGGACAGAGAAGAAATGGGGAAAACAATAGACTGTACGAGAAATTAAGTGCAAGAATATGTGAGCAGGAAGACACTGATGTAGGCAGAGCAGGACAATGTAGCAGAATAGTGATGAGACTGGTAAGCCATTGATAAATACTCTATCATTGTAATAAATTTTACCAATTAAAGATTTATATCTCAGGGTGGTAGGGTGGTGCTAGGGAGGACTATTATCCTCAAAGTTTCAATTGGGTGCTTGAACACAGGGAGTTGTAGCTTCCATCTGGTTGCAACCAAAAAGAACAAGGTGGTAGGGTGGTGCAAGGGAGAACCCTTGTTCTCTGGTATACAGGTTGGTGCTTGTGTGACTGGAAGTTGGTGCTTCCATCTAGTTGGTGTTGGAACACTCAGGAAGTTGTTKCTTCCTTCTAGTGGGTGCTAGAGAAACCAGAGGGTTGGTGCTCTCTACAAGTTGCATCTTGTTAAAGAAGAGGTTGTAGCCTCATTTTGAGTTGGTGCTCAAATATTGATGATGTACAGAACTTAAAAGACTGCCTATCATTCTAAGAAGAAGAGGTTTTATCCCTTTCTAGGTTTCCTCGTGAATATTTGTCTCTGTGTATATCATATGTGTGATTTATTTTTATTATTTTTGTTGTTAATGACTTGCATAATCTTGATGATCAGTTGGAGAACATTAATAATATTTCAATAGGCATAAAATTGTTTAATCATAATAACAACTGATTCACCCCCCCTCTTATTTGTCTTAGTATTTCCAACACTAAGGATATTAAAAAATGTTAGAGTAAGGATTTTTCCATTCCTTGCATCAATAGGTTCTAACTAGGGAACCCATGAAGGGTAGGCACTATCGAACAAATTATGATGCACAAAAATAGAATGGTTAATGTTGCAACCTAGAGGAATCAAAACTAAGGCTTTGTGACAACATAATGGATGGTTAGTAATGAAAAATGGTGTTGCAGGGAAAAACCTATCCCTATATGTTGCTTTTGAGACAAATACCTCAAGTGTAGTGGATGTCACCAAAATATCAAAAAATGTGACTCCAACCCTATAACAAGTCAAAAAATAGATCCCAATGTCAAAATTATGTGGAAGAAACACATAGAATTCACAAAATGCTCCAAAAATAAAATAACTATAAGATACCTACTTGGTGGCAGGTGTGAAAAAAGGGTTTTTGTGGACCCAAAAAGGTAAAAAGTTAATCATTTTCACACTTACCATTGGTAAAAATAGAAAGTTTTGGTGAAATCCCTCCATCCTCCTAGGTGTTCTATAGGCGATTGTGAGAGATTCAACCATTGGCATATGAAATTTTCAATTCTAAGTAAATCTTGAGTCCCTCCTCTTTCTTTTGAGTGCTTTTTTTTTATCATGTTTGAGTAGTTGGAAAAATTTTGGGATACCTCGCAAGGAGTCGAGTTGTGTGGTTGTGGGTTGACCTTGGCTAAGATTTTAATGGTTGCATGGTACTAATAATAAAACCCACGATTGGTCATCCTTTTCACTTCTATTAAGTTTGATTGCCCCTAAAATTTCTAGATCTTTCTTGTTTGCATTGATATTTTGTGATTTTTACTGATGGGAGATGTTGTTGAAATTTTGTAGGATGGCCTACCACCATGATTGAGTGGAAGGAATGTGATCACAAGGTATATTATTTGGATGTAATGGGAGACCATCAAACTTTACAATTTTTTTTGGACTGTAGGCTATTGAATTCTTTTAGGTGTCAGACTATGAGATCCCAACCATAGTTGTTAGACTTGCTAGTGAGGTTTTGGAAGCTACACCAACAATACTTTGAAATAATAGGTAACCAACTAATGATTGGATTAGAAGACATATAGTCCATCACTGAATTACCATGGTGTGGGTCACCATTGGTGCTATCAAAAGGTTTGGGTGGGTTGGATTTATTAGTGATGGACTACATTGAAGAGTATTGTCAGTCACAGGCAGGGAAGGCTAGCAATAAGATCCCAATATGATATGTGATGGATTTTTAATTTTGGACAATATCATTCATAATTACCTAGGTGTTAAGTTCAACTATGCTTGAATTATACTCAATACGGCATATCCAATATGAGTTGGAATGCCTGAATCCAACGATGTTTGACTGGTGCTTCAGATAGTTGACCAACTCAAAATATTAGTTGATATGGTGCAAGGTTGGGCCATATAAAAAGTTTGGTTATGGCACAATTTTGGTCATATTTTTTATATATAGGATACCTATGATGAGTCCATAGGTGATTTCACCATATTCATTCCTGAGGGACCTGAATATGATGCAGTGGACTAGCTGCATTATGTGATTTGTGGGAAGCATGATGGAAAGTATTTTTTGGACCAGTGTGGACTGGCTGGTGAAACCAACAGATTTTTTCCATGGAGAAATTACCATGTGAGGGAAATGAGTTTCTATAGGATCCATAGCTCCCGGTACCCCCTAGAGAGCAATGAGGATCACTCGATAAGACTCGTGACAATTTGTTTGGAGTTTTTCAATTTTATATTTTTTTGTGGGTTTTTGAGATATGTAGTTTTTGGTGGATTCAATAAAAATAATCCACATTTTTGTCCTGACATAGATGTGGGAGTGACATGACTAGTCAAATGGGCCCAAGATTTATGCACGAGTATTGATGACGAGTCATATGAGAAAGATAGGGATGATGTTAGTGACCTTCGAGAGGTACGATAAAACCTAGAATGTCTGACCATGGGTGTACCTCAAATGAATATGGAGGTGATTCCAATGCAGTTGCAGTGCCACATATTTGGTGTAACATCCCCCAACTTAACCGAGGAACATTACTTGTGGAAAAACACATAAATTCAAAAAATTATTTTTCTAACTATTTCATGTAGCTCACCAACTACGAATTAAACACATTTTAAATAAAATACGATACCCCTAACTAAATGCATATACAACATTCAAAATGAACATAATACAACCCAAATAATCATCCATTACAACACATAAAAACCATTATCATGCATAGGGTAAAACACAACCACAAAAGTCATAAGAGAAACTCAGAAAATAATAAACACTTATCTTTTAAAAAAAATCTGCAACAAGCTTCTTGGAAAGGATGTTCCACCCAACCATAAACCTTTTGTTCCAAATCTCAACAAAAAGTCACCCCCGAGATGGGGCTATGAATCCATAAGGGAATGGTACCTCTCACATTCCACTCACAACTCAAAATATCACAACCCACTGGTATTCTCCTAGAATTATCCCAAATTTACTCCAAGTCTCTTCCCCTTGACCTGCCAAATCAAAGGATTGTACCCCTTCACTTTTATTAGTCCCTCTATCATCCCATTATTTTATCATGGTGTCTCTAGCACAGGTAAGAAATAATATATCTGTTGGGAACTCAAGGGAACTCATGGCCAGGAAAAACTACCAGGAAAACAACAACAAACAAATGTTGTTCTACTGCAACTCACCTAGGAGTTCACTCTTTGATCTTGACAACATGGATATTCAATATTTATCTCCATAATGCTCCAGAAATGCTCCAACATGATCCAGAATTTTTCCAACCTTCTTGATCTAGCTCTAGTTCTCTTTTTCCTTGTTCCCTCCTTTCTTTTCATACAAAACTGAATGTGCAAAAAACGAATACTCTCCCCCATACGAATTTCCTCTTTTTTACAAAGATATTTGACTTCTAACTCTGCCCAATGTTGATTGTACTACACCCCCATTCTTCCAATACCTATAGAAGTGAATTTTACACCCAGTCCCTAATAGGTATTCAATGATTGGTCTCTCATACACTCAACCATAAAATAGAAGATTTTCCCAAATGATAATAAATTTCAGAAATATGGGTTTGGATTAATACCCATAAACCATTTCCCCCACTGGGATCCTCTTAGACACTCCCTAGGAAACCCCTCTATCTTGTGGATTAATCATCCCCCATATCCATCCATATTCCCAGCAAATGGTATCACATTATATTGATTAAAATAAAAAATACAATTCACATATTACGTCACTTGGCCATAGCCATATTGTTTTTTTCCAAAGAAGAAAAGAGTAATTTATTTCATCAGATGTGAACAAAATTGCATTCTATAGATACATTATTTCTAGTGTATTGTTGTAAGAAGATAAAATAAAAAAATAGCCTGCCATAGTGTAGCATATATCTTCTAGTTTTTATTAATTGTTCAAAGAACAACTCATGAAATTGAATTTGAAAGAGTTTGAAAATATAAAGAGTACATTATAATTTCACTAGTCAAAATATAATTGTTTGATAAGGAGCAATCCGAAAACAGATAAAAATATATATTTGGTCAATTCCCAAGAGAAAATTGAGATCAGTCTATGAAATTCCTATGAAGATATTCAATATGAAGGCCATTTTGAGTTTCTATTATTTTCCATTGGAAAACCACCAATAATATGCCTTCTTTCAACCACTGATCCGCCTCTTTGTTACTTTTCCTATAAACATGATGGAAAATGAAATTATCAAAATATTTCTTTAAAACATTTATATCATCGAAAATATTTTCAATTCTAGTGTTGTAGCATCGATGAGTTCCTCCGATCCATTTTAGAAAAATCATGGAATCACCATAAACGGTAAGAGAGTGACATCCTTTTTCAAAAGAAAAATCCATAAGTAGTTTGAGGCTCATCAACTCAGCAAAGTTGTTTGTTGCAAATCCTAACACGAGAGTCATAGTGAAGTAGTGTGACTCTAAGAGAAAGAGGATCGTTTCTCCCCCACTTATGTTTTTTTGTGATGCCCCGTCAAAGTAGCCCCACGTTCTAAAAAGATAAATCTCTTCCTCCTGGACCGCTCTAGCACTAGCTAACCTCGATTCCTGATAAAAGGAGGATAGAATAGCCAGGCTTTGAGCAGTTGTAACCTCCATGACCATAGGAGTTTCCTTTAAAATGAGGGAGTTTCAAGCGAGCCAAACCCCCCATGTGACCAGTAGAGGTAAAACTTTAAATCATTTGTACACTCTGGATTTTTACCATAGATACCAAGAAATTTCAATTGTCGACCCTGCCATATACAATGGAGTCCTAAAATTATGGAGCATTCAGACCAAACTTCCTTGACAAAGAAGATGTCAAGAAAAAGATGAAAATTTGTTTCCCCTGCTCTTTTACAAAGTGAGCACCATCCTGGACCATGTTTATTCCTTTTTTGAATATTGTCCCAATTCAGAGCCTTTGATTCCAAGACATTCCACATAAAAATTCTATTTTTGGTAGGGTATTTTATCTTCCAAAGCTTATTCCACCACTAGACAATCTCTCTTTGCATAATTTCAATGCTCAATTGAATACATCCTTCTTTAGGAGTATAGAGACCGGAAGGGGAAAGATCCCATATAAGTTCATCTTCGCGGTCTATGAGCCTTATCTGAGACCTCTTTAATTCATTTATAGGTCGGTCCATTTCCAATAGATCCTCTCTAACAAATCCTATAGTGATAGCCAACCTCCACCCTTGTGACCATAAGGTATATTGTTGATGATTGGCAATTTGATTGAGGGTAAAAAGGCCCCGAAACCTGAGAAAATCAATGATATGTTCTGGGAGGATATGTTTTCGGTCACACCCCAGCCATGGGTCAACCCCTAATCTAACATTAAGTCCATTCCCTATAATCCAAGCAAGACCTTCTCCGATCACCGAGAAGGATTTTCTGATAGCTTTTCAAATTATAGAAACTCTCGCCTTCTCCTTAATTGGATTTCTAATCCACCCTTCCACCATATCTAGATCTATATACTTATGGTATACCACACTAGTCCATAAACTATAATTTTTTAGAAGTCCCCACCCACATTTTGTAGCTAGAGCTCTAGAGAAGAGAAAGATGTTCTTTAGGCCCCATCCTCCCAAGGACTTTGGAATGGCTACCATATCCCACCTAACCCATAGGGTGACAAATAAGTCTTCTTTTCCTTCCAAAGAAACATAAAGTAGATTCTTCTAGATGCTTCCAAAGTACCTTTCGAGAACTAAGCTAGTGACATCTAGTAAACTGGTATAGCTTCCAAAATGGATTTGACCAAGATGAGCCTACCATCTCTAGTGAGCCAACGATGGCTCCAAATTTTTAATCTTTTCTCTAGCTTCCTCAATAGCCAAAACCAATCTTCCTTTATATAGTCATTTGGTTTTAAATTTAACCCTAAATATTTCAATCCTTCCTCAAGTTCCTTGACAGGTAAAGGAAAGATATGCCTGAGAAAATCCAAGTCCTCACCTGAGATCATATTTATGGAGAGGGTTGATTTTCTCTCATTTACTTGCATACCTGTGGCATTGGAAAAGAGTTTTAAGATGTCATTAAAAATTTCCACCTCTCTCCAAGATATAGCACATAAAATAAGCACATCACCAACACAAAGTAAATGTGAGATTCGAATATTTTGAGAGATTTGAATCCCATAGAAGGTGCCTTGACTTCTAGTTTCCCTTATATATCGAATGAGACCTTTAGTGACTAAAAGAAACAGTAAAGGATAAAAAGGACAACCTTGTCACATCCCTCTTTCCGAATGAAAGAAAGGGGAAGTAGATCAATTAATTAGGACAGAGAAATAAAATGTAGTGATGCAGCTCATGACCCAGCTGATAAATGAAAATTCAAAACCAAGGTGAGTTAGAAGAAGACAAATGTATTGTTATAGAAAGATTTTCCTCAACCCATTTTAACTTGCTCAGAATTCCTTTTCCATTTCCCTATGCAGATTTGAAGTCCCTTTTTGTGGTTCCCATAGCTAAAAATTGTATTTTTCCACATATGCGTGCCCTTATAGATATACAACATGCATATAGGTAGGTTGCACCACTACAACCCACGTACATCGGGTTTTATGCCCAAAGTTAAAAAATGGTGTCGGGTTTCCATGTCACGTCACGAGATTCATGATCCTTGACATTCCATATACTAGAAAATTTCTTACTCGACCCTTCATTTCCATTTGAAGGATATAAATGGGCCATATTCAAGTTGTGGATAAGAGGAGAAGAATTAAACTTTGAGAGAAAGTTACTATGGAGAAATTATTCACTTCATATTGAGTCTGCATCCCTTTGTTTTTTTAAGTCTGAACACATTGTTCAGCCCCAAATATCGTCCCTATTTGATGGAGAACCTCATTGTCTCTCTTATATAATCTTGCCTTTGGTGGAGGATTGAAGTGGTGGAGGCCCAACTTGAAGGGACTTAGTTTCTCAGTTCCAAACGTGTCGACACAGAAGTTTGTGATTCATACACTTCTATTGATTACATTTTAATAGAAATACTCTTTTCTCATTAAATTAATGTCTTGAAAATATTTGAATTGGTATTCCATGGAAGTATTTGTTATTAATATTCATGGATTATGCTATTATATGTGCTAACTTTATATATTTTCACCATATTCTTGTGTATATTGGTTGTTGAGGATAAGTTGCAGGTGTATTGATTTGAGTCAAGTGCTCAACAATGGACTTCATTGAACATATGGATGGGGTAGGATATTTATATTGTATTGTTAGCATATTTTTTTATATAGAATACTTGAGATTAGAGTTTATTTTTGCAGTCATTTCCATCTGTTGTGGTTTACCCCATGCCATAGAGTGATTTTCCTCATAAAATAATTGGTGACCATATTGCGAGCTAGTTATTTTTGGCTGTCTATTTTTAAAGATTGTGTGCAAGAGGTCAAGAAGCGTCACCCCCTCTATGTGTTCACTTGGAATATGTGCTTGCATCCATCCCCTCTTCACTCAGTCATTACCACCGGTCCCTTCACCAAATGAGGGGTGGATTTTGTGGATTGCAACCCAACTTCGAATGGGGGGCATCAACATATTATCATGGTCATAGATTACTTTACTAAGTGGGATGAGGTCATGCCTAAAATTAAATATGTTGGTAATACTGCTGCATTTTTTGTGTTCAATCAAATTATAGCCAGATTCAAAATCCTGAGTGAGATTGTCACTGATCATGGAAGTCACTTTCAGAATGAAATGATGAAAGAGTTAGCCTCAAAACTAGGGTTTAAACATGTTCATTCTTCCCCTTACTACCCTTAGGAAAATGGACAAGTGGAGGCCTTGAACAAGTCTGTCGAGACTATTTTTTAGAAAACTTTCATCCAAAGAAAATATGACTTGCATATCATGCCTTACCCTGCACTTTGGGCATACCGAACCTCAGTTAAAACTTCCATTGTTTTTTTCTCCTTTCCAGTTAGTACATGGTGTGGAGTCGATCCTACCTATTGAATGTGAAATTGGTTCTCTTATATTGGTAGTTAATATCCTACCTGACACTTTCAATCTTGAACAATGCCTCGTACACCTAGAGATTCTAGATGAGTAGCATCGAGATGCCTCTACGACGATCGAAGAGAATAAATGATGTGTCAAGGTCCAGTATGATAAATCTGTTTTTCCTCGGTAGTATGTTGAGGGTGAATTGATCCTCTTATATGACCAAGCCAAAGAACCACTGGGGGTACGCAAGTTCAAACCCATGTGGCACGGTACTTATATGGTGCGAATTGTCTTAGAAAAAGGAGCCTACGAATTAGAATATTACGAAGGGAATATGCTTGATGAGCCCAAGAATGGGCTCTAATTGAAAATATATTACACTTGAGCCCCAAATTTGGGTGTAACTCTTTGTATACTAATATATTTTAGATTATATATATATTTCCCTTTCATCATCATCTTTCTTATTGAGTTTTCCCTTGGTATGAATATGTCAATGGAGTCTTCGGTCTACTTAGGATTCACAACTAGGTCCAATCATCATACACAGAACTTGGATTCTGCCGCTTGGATTGTTTACTCACCCAACGGTCAACTGGTGTCTTCAGGTGGCATTTCTCTAGGGCCATCAACAAATAATGTGGCCTAATATAGCATCGTTATAGAGATTTTATGCAATGCCATTTCACATGGTATTTGTTCTTTAGAAGTTCACCTGGAATCCCAATTATTAGTATGTCATTTGAACGACAGTTACCATGTGCGAGACCCTACTCTAATCCGACGATTCCTACGGGTACAACTTTTGGAACAACATTTTAATTTTATTACTTAGCATCATATACCTATAAGTTCTAATTATGTATCTGAAGCATACGCTAATTATGTTTTCAATTTTAATTTGTTACATAACTAAAGAAAATAAAAGGCATTCACCAATGTATAGATTGTAATATAAGTAAAGGTGAAGACCAATGTTTTTTATATTTCATCTCTCCAAAAATATGGTGTTACAGTACAAAATTGGGGCTCAAACCATCAAAATAAATATACATCTGATCAATATAATAACCATGACATCTACACATGTGGCGCCAGATGTGTGTCATGATAACATAGTACGAATTTTGTGAGACACTGAAAGAGTCGCACCTAAGCATGGGGCACACCTACCACCTACTGCTGCATCACCTCCGACAAATACTCTACTTGAACCATGGGAATTATTTGCGTCAAATGAGATAGGTTTCCTTGCACGTTTTGAAGCACTCTCTCAATGTATCCTCCCGCTGGCTCATCCCCCCAGTGCCTACACCAGTTTCGTGGGAGTCCATCTAGTCGTCGTGGACCAACATTTGTATAATATACATGTCTTAATTAGTACTTGACAGGATCCAAAAATATTTTTGTTTTCTTCTACAAAAGTACAAAAAAATGAAATATTCAAAAAACATTTTCATACCTATGTCTCCGTAGGCGGAACCTGGTGGTAATGGCATGTCTGGATATCCTCTAAAGTTGATCCCAACATATCGGTAGTCATCCAGAGCTATCACCTGTTGATGCCACCATAAGAAAAACTCGTCGTTGTAGCGTGTTGGTACCCTACCACCCCCCAACCGCCTCATCACTTCGGTACACCATGTTATGGGTGGATCACGAAGTCCATGCAAAATAATGTCAAATATAGGGCCCAATCCTAGAACATGCTCGAAGAAAAAACCACATAAGATAGATGCAAACCCAAATTTCCTCTTTCTACCTTGTTTGTGGCCTATTAGTTGGCTCTTCATGTTGGCCAGCAATGAGGTGCACCAGTCGTAAACCATGGGTTGCACGCACTCCACTGAGTAGAACATAAGTGGCCTTGATTCCTGATACAATGAGGTTGACCCTGTGATCCATGTCAATATTAGGACAATGATATTGAGACTCAGGTTGTTGATCACTCTGATCGGGAGTTGACTCCCTACCTTCTCAGTCCCTACAACACAATGTGTGGCTATGTAGTCCTCTATGTTCATGCTACTTTGAGCTCCTCAGGATTTGAGGTTCACCAGTACATCACCCCAACATGACAATTCGGTTAGAAAGTATATTTCCTCGACTTCAATCCTCAATGGTTTCCCATCGAGGTTGAAGGCCTCTATATCTAGATCCTAGCAGTTCACCACTATCTGGAGCAACCCCACTTGAGCCGTCATACCTTTGAGAGCCCAAAATTTATATAGCCCACATCTTCTTAATTCCATTTGGGCCCCTGGATCTCTTTCCACTGCAGCATCAACTTCTTCATGCTCTTTTTCTCTCCACTCTAGCACCATCATGCAAGTTTAAAATCAATTTTTGAGTCAGTACTATTCTAAAAATTCAACTCACAGACTTGTACGCAAGCTGCAGCTTACACAGTCATGTATAGGGATGCATATGCGTGGTCTATTTTTATAATATTCATGTATAGGGCTATGTATATGAAACCCAATGATCTATAGCCCGCGTATACCCTAGTTTCTAATTTACGCCTTCAAATACTCAATAATTGAAGCCTAAATGAAAATTTTAAACCAATAGAAATGAAGAGAAGGGAAAGAAGACCCACTTGGTCCAGACGATTTTCAATTTCGTCACTCGTAGCTCTTGCAATCAGTAGTTGAAAACTGGGGGAAATTTTATCCGAAATGCACTATTTGGGTAAAAAATACAAATGGTATAGTAAAATTGGTTATTTTCACTATTTATAGAAAAACTTTCCCCACCCTACATAGTTTTTTGCTAATATTTTGTCTTATTGGAATTATAATGTAGTGGATGGAGTTGGTTTTGGTGGTTTTATCCAGGGATTCTGGCGGTTTATAGCATCATGTCACCCATTCGTAACTTTGGCAGGTATTTTCGTTGACCAACATATAGGATAGGTCATCACTCCGTTTTTCACACTTGAATTATCCTATAACTGCAATGTGTATGCCTTAGGTATGAACCCATTTATTAGGGACACAAAACCTTCTTTATATGACTAGAAGTGTCGTTATTGAACGGTAGAGACTTACCAAACATGGGTACCCTAGTTATAACCTCTGTGCCAATCAATGCCCATGCAGAGAATTTTTCCGTAGAACCATGAGTCCCTTATAGATAATATATGACTTTTTGTTTGAACCTCATTTCTTAATCATAAGCATGCTGACCTATACCTATAGTACTCCCAACGAGTCCGGTTTAAGATCTTTTCCAACTATCTCAAAAACAGAAAATATTTCCGAGTGAACTTGTCTCTTTCATACTCATAAATTGGATTTGAAAGGACGTCTATTTGGTGTAAGTTTAACCCTCTTTCAAACCAAGTAGAATAAATTTCTGAAAAATGAAATTCTTGGAATTAAGTTGTAATTGCATCTCATTCTCTTACTTGCAGTATTGAACCTATTGCCAGTTCTCGCTTTCGCATTATAAGCCTACCACCTCAATAGTTTGCATCATCATCCAAGAAGAGCCTTGTTTATATCCTTTACAACTTAACACCCTATACCCAAAGAGGAAACATTGCCTCGAGTGTCCATATCCTGTATGCACCTCATTGCATCGATCATAGGTATGTTCCACTATTGGAACTAGTTTCTTACTCACGACACTCGTTTACTCCTCTATATCATAGCATTCATTTGAGTATGAAAAAACAAAAAAAGATGGGCGGGAAAAGAGTATTATCTTATGTTGGCATCAGTCATGATGCCTTTGTATAGAGCACAAACGTTTGAGTCCACTTGTCATCAAAATTTTGGGTTTAGTATGACCTTAAGAAGTTGATCTTGTTACTTAGAGTTTACTCCCCAGACTGGTTACTCTTACAGTCCCTATGGAGATTTTGATTGGGGCCTCCTACATCACAAAGTTTCATCATTAAGTCTATGTTGTTAGATTCATCCATATGTCTCATGCTCTTGTTCAAAGGATGTCTATCATCCTCTGTCAGCCATTTCTCAGAAATCTAGACTTTGCACGTCGGCCATACCCTCAGTCTGTTTTAGTGTTACAGGAAGTTGTAGTCCTACCGTGCACCCTCGTCCTACTTTCCTTATGGGTAGGTAACATTGAAACCAACAGTCGACATATCCTCATTGGTCATTAACTGGGGGGGTTTCCCTTGTGTTCGATGGTAAGAAGCCTATTCACACATTGGTATTTGTGCAATTTCTTAGATGCCATTATCCTTATTGGTGGTTTCCTCTCCTTTTTCGGCAATTTTTCTTATTATCTACTACTGAGAGGGTCTTTTTCATGCACTACTTGCATCTGGTACATGCAAAAGATGCATAGGGTCGTTGGTTCATGAAAATGTTCTTCGTTTGAGTTCCTCCAAATCATCCAGATCCTAATTTGTTCCTTGTGTTGAATGATGAGAGATGCCTTAATTCTCTCCTTTCAGTGATTCTCCTTCCATCGACTTCAACCCATATATTCTATAAATGAGACCTAGATTCCTATGAGTACCTAGAGGCTTGCAATCATCAGTGGCAAGTTCTCTTTCCATTGAAAGGTGGGAACGCATCAATGTTTCCTGATCGATGGATTCTTCAAGTGTTCAACCTCAACTCCTTTATTCACACTAGTAAGAATGTACTCAGTTCCTTGATACCTAATTTCATTATCGATACATTGTCTCGCATTTGTTAACGGTATACCTTAATGAGCGATAATCAAACAAAGTCTCATTATGTTCGACCTCAAATCCTTTATTCACATGATGTAAACTTGCACCTTTGGTTGATCATGTAGAAGACTTGAAAACATCATTTCATAGTTGCGGATTTCCTAAGTTGTTGCTATCATTCATTGGACTAGTACCTCTATGTCTTCAGTGATCATGGGATATCAGATTGTACTCCATTGTATACAAATATCTTCATATTGATTTTGAGACTGGTTTTCACTAGGCTTTGTTCATGACTATCATAGAATATGGAATGTATCTACCCTTGTATTTCCTATTCATGGCCATGAACAACTTTTTGGTATATTTCCACATGGATCTGTAGTGTAATTCAAATTGGCAGCCATGTGCACAAAGTCATTATGGATTGTAATATTCTTATGAGCAAACAATTCGTCCATATGGGTCTCCATTACTCCACTTCTGGGAATTATAATGTATTTCAATCATCGCAGATACTCCTATGACCTCACACATTAGGGGGCATCTGTTATAGCAATATTTACCTCACCCCATGCAAACTTCCTCATAAGGCATTTTCCATTTCCCTATGCAAACTTGAAGTCGTTTTTTGCGGTTCTCAGATATAGAAATTGTATTTTTCCACATATGCGCACCCTAACAGTTATACAACATGCCTATATGCAGGTTGCACCAATACAACCCACATACATTGGGTTTTGTGCCCAAAATTAAAAAATGGTGTCGATTTTCCATGTCACGTCATGAGATCCATGATCTTTGACTTTCCATATACTGGTAACATTCTGAATCAACCCTTCAGTTCCATTTTAAGGCTATAAATGGTGTTTGCACAGGGGTAGACCCGGGGTTCAGCTCTAACAATGCACCAACAAGCCATAACTATTGGCCCTTTCGACAAAACCTATGAAGGAGATGCAGTCTCACCAAAAGTAGCAATAGCGGGTTGCAGGACATAGGTGTCTACAACCAGGGGAAATGCAAGGTGGGTTCAAGGCAACAACACATAGAAACCTAATTATTCTTTATCATCCTTAAGCCTACTGCGTGAACTATATCTTAGATCTAACACAATGATACAGTAATAGTATAACAGAAAGTAGAAGAACAAAGCATCAATCGCACAAAACAACAAGATATACATGGTTCACCCTCTCCCTAGGGATACGTCCATAGAACTGTGTCTCTTGATATTATATGAAAACATACATTTCTATCTACGCTCTTAGCTTGCAGATCTCTCTTTCTTTCTCTTCTTCTCTCCCTTCCCTATGCACCTAGCTGCAGGGTTGATCTTCGCACCCAGCTAAATATCTTACAACACAGACTGCTTTCCCAACACAGTACTTCTCTCTCAATAATGACAACAATCACCCATCATAACATAATCGAACCCATCACAGGTCCTCTTGACGTTTATTTATACATTACAATGACTCTTAGACAACCTTAGGCCGAAACCTAGGTGTCAAAAATGTAAATACCAAAACCCTAGTTGTCTAAAACCCTAGCTCAACTTGATGCATGTTTTTCGGGCTTTGCCAGCCTATCCTTCCCTCTTTCCTGCGATCTGATCCAAAGCATCTATTGGTGGCTTTTTTCACTTATTGAGTTTTCCATGATCCATCTTCCTTGCTGATCTGTCTTCCTCGATCTCTCTATCCAATGACTTGGTTTCTCTTACTTCACTCTATATTTTCTTCTCTTTTGGCCACTTCCACCTAATCTCAGTCAACTTGTCTTCTGTGCAGTTTGCACTTCGTGCTTCCTTAACCTTCACTTTCTTCCATGACTAAGGGCCAACAGGCCCCCAACATGCACATGTGACTTGTCCCAAGGCACTTCAGGTCTAAACATTCTATTTTTCTCCGTCTTCAGACTGCGTGAGGTAGCCTGTGCTTTCTGCTCTGTCCCTCCCTTCCTTGTGCAAACTATCTTTTATGTGTCTAGTACCTAGTTTCAACTACACTTGGTACCTAGACCCTTCTTCTCATGCTTTTACTGAGAGCTGCAAGGCAGTTGGTTTTCATAGTATAATTTCAACCGGCTCCCGTTCACTAAACCTTCCTTCCACCCTCCATTCAGTGTCTTCAACTGAACAACTCCTCCTTCTATAACATATGTGACCTCATATGTCCCAAGCCAATGTGTTCTGAACTTCACTGGATGCTTCATGAACTTGTTTCCATATACCAATACCAAATATCCTTTCTTAAAGGCTTTCTTCTTGATATGTCTGTCATGGTAGGCCTTTTCTCGTTCCTTTTGTACCTGCTGATGAAATCCTACAATAAATTGGTCTTCTTCTAGTTATACCAACTGTGTAAGCCTCTCTTGAACAACACCAGTTTCATCCATATCTGTGAATGTTGCAATTCTGAGACTAGGAACCAAATATTCGATAGGAACAACTGCTTCTAGACCATAAACCAAATTAAATGGAGTTCGCACTGTCAGCTTCTTGCAAGTAGTTCTATAGGCCCATAGCACTACTAGTACTCTCAGATCCCAGTCATCCATGTTCACACTGCAAATCTTCATCAGCCATGTCTCCAATATCTTGTTGAAAGCTTCGACTGTCCCATTCACTTATGGATGGTAGGGAGTACTCTTCTGATGGTGGACTTCAAATTATTGATTCAAAGCTTCGATACTATTATTAATAAAGTGTGTACCTTTATTGCTTATCAAGGTCTTTGGGAATCCAAACCTGGTTATGATATCATCGAATATAAATCGTGCAACTGTAGTTGCACTACAGTCCTTAACTGTTCTTTCTTCTGCCCATCTGGCCAAACACTTTGTTGCAGTGATGATGTATCTAGCTCCCGTGCGCTTTCCTGGTGGGTTAATGGGTCCCACAAAATCAATGGCCCATTTCTCAAATGCCTGTAAGGTCAGTTGCGGTGTTAAATTCATCTCATCTCTTCTGGAAGGTTTCCCAACTCTCTGGCTTACATTGCAAGCTTTATAATATTCCTTAGCACATTTATGTAAGGTAGGCCACTAGAGGCCAGCTATAAGAACCTTTTTTGTTGTTGCTTTCCCTATGTAGTTTCTTCCTGCGATGCCTTCATGTGCTTCTTCTAGAATCAGTAGCCTCTCTGCCTCCATAACACATCTCCTCAGGATCTCATCAGGTCCCATCTTGTATAGTTGTCCAGCTAAAAGTGAAAAATATGTCCAACTATAAGTGAAAAATATGTAGCGTGAACTACCAACTATTTTTTATGAATGATTGTATATTCATGAGGTTCCATTCCTATTGATAGGAACTGGACTATCTTAGTGAAGTGATCATCAACCCTTCTGATGGCCAGCAACTGTGCATCTGGTAGTGTATCCTCCAAACTAGTAGATTTGTCTCCATGCTCCAACCTAGACAAGTGGTCAGGGCCCTTATTCATTCTCCCTGGCTTGACCAAAATCTTAAAATCATATTCCTAGAATAACAGTAGCCATCTGCATATTATTCTCCCCAACACTGGCTTGTTGAATAGGTATTTCAATGCAGAGTGATCAATGAACATCTTAAAATGTCCTCCCAACAAGTAGTGTCAAAAATTTTGTAGCATGTACACCATGGCTCAACCTTCTTTCTCAGTGGTAGTGTAGTTTATCTCAACTATAGATAGCTTCCTCCTAGAAAAGGCTAACGGATGGTCAATATATCCTAATCCTAGTTGTGATAACACTTCTCCTAGTGAAATAGATGAAGCATCGACATGCACATGAAATTCCTTGCTCTAATCTAGGAAAACCAGAATAGGCACAGTAACCATTTTGTGTTTAAGTGTGTCGAGCTCTGCTGACATTCTTTTGTCCATTGAAACTGACAACATTTCTTTAATAACTTCTCCATAGGTGTTGTAATCTGTGCACATCCATTAATGAACTTCTTGTAGTATCCAGTATGTCCTAGCGCAGTGCACAATTGTCTGACTGAGGTAGGGGGGTATATTGACAATAATGGAAATCTTGGACGAATCTACCAACAACCCCTGCTTACACACAATATGCCCTAGAAGCACTCCAAAGGGTGAAAAGAAGATGCACTTCTTCAGGTTCAGGGAAATCTGACATTGCCTACACTTATCCAACATTACTCTTAAACATTCAATATGGTTTTTTAATAAGCTAAAAACAGTCCAATCATCAAAATATGCTTCCAAAAATTTATGTAAAAAATCCAATGCTTCGACCACCACCCTAAAAATTATGGTTGGTGCATTCTTCAATACAAAAGGCATCACTGTGTACTGGTAGGATCCCCATTCTGTTGCAAATGTGGTCTTGTGGCGATCTTCCTTGGCAATCCTGATCTGGTGATAACCCAAAAATCCATTTGTGAAGGAGTAAACTTCATGACCTCCTACATTATATAACACTTCATTTGTAAACGGTGTAGGGAATGGGTCATGAAAATAGGCATCATTCATCTTCCTGAGATCTACACATATCATGATCTCTCCTGTCTTCTTATCTTGTACCACCATAGGGCTAATCCATTCTGACTCTTCCATAGGTTCTATGATTTCTGCTTCCAACATCCTATCTAGTTCAATCTTCACTTTCTACTTATATTTGGGTTTCAATCTATAGGGTCTCTTCTTAACTGGCCTAGCATTTGTCTTCAAGGGGATCTTCATCTCTACCATGGGCCCTTTTATTCCCTTCATATCAGTGAAGTTGGTTGGGAACAAGTCCTGATATTCATGTAGCAATTATGTGATCTTTTCAATGGTGGCATCATCTTAGTAATCTCCAACATTATCAAGATTAGGTGCTTTCTTTGTTCCAATATTAACTTTATTGATTTTGATCGGTTGTCCAATGAAAGGTAGTTCGACTCTTGGTCCTTCTAGATATCTATGTCCTTCTGTTTCTGCGATGCTCACATTCCTAGGATCATCATATTCATCAGCATTGATATGTAACATCCTTGCAATTTCTGAAGAGGTTCAGTCCATTCATCCTCTTCTTTCCCAACAGGGAGGCTAGGTGCCTCCTCAAAGGCTTTATGTCTTAAAACTTGTAGATCTTGATCTACTGAAGGGTATTGGCTTTCAAATGAAAATGTAGCTACAAAGTTCTGAGTCATATCGTACCAATCTAAAGTGGTGAGGCACAGTTCTTCTTGAAGATACCAATTGATAGGCGTTGTGTCCAGAGTGTTGATGAACTTATGCACCCACCGTTCTTGAGGAATGATGCTCCAGGCATCTTCACAACGTCGCACATGGTCCTTCGGACATCTTTGACCTGTGTATTGAACTTCACACCCTTCTACTTGTTCTGAAAATCACTGCCATCAAAGTGTGACATTGCATCCATTCCGCGATATTCTTTTTATGTGTCCCCCACCATCTTGTTGGAGTTGCTTTCAAAGCCCCATCTAGTGACAACAGTCTCTATTGTACTGGCACAATTTCTTCAAAATATGATAAGAATGTTTCTAAATGATTTAAACCATCAAATGTGGGTAGATTGCTTAATTATGTGCTAATCCAGTGAACTTCCCTGGTCAATATAGCACACCTCCGCGCAGAGACTTCATACATTTTGTTCTGCCAATTCTCCAGTGCTTCTTCTAAGTCTGATGAGCATGCATTGCCACTTTGCCACCTTAAATTCCCATCTTCTCTAGGGTTAATGTAATCATCTTGTCTCGCTGTCAATTTATATATATTCTCTAGCTCATATGTGTGGTCTTCTTCTCTAATGGGTTTTGTATATGTTCTAAATTCATTGGGATTCAGAGGTGCAATGACCCTAAGGCCATCACCTTCAAACATCATCATTTTTTTCTTTAAGTTAACAATAGTGGAATTGTTGAAAACCCAATCAATTCCTAACAATGCAAGATAAGGATAGCTATCATCAACTATCTCTATCACCTCGAAGTCCACAAATGTTCTTACCCCATCAATGTCCACAGGCACATGCTCCAGTCTCCCAAAGGGGCTTAGTGCCTTCTGATTAGCCATCCTAGTCCTAATAGGGGAATAAATTAACTTAGGTTTTCCCATCAGTGCCTAGGTCTGCTTCGTCATAACATTGATTTCTAATACTAAGTCGAGGACCACATAATCTATATCATAATCTCCAATCTGAGCATTAAGGTGTAGTTCCTTATTCGTCCTTCTCTTTTTGGATACTTGATGTATTTCTCTATTCAAAAGAGGGTCTACCGTCCCTGGTTCATACTGTCGGATCAAGTTTTGTAGTGCTTGTATGGCTCTTTCATCCTTAATCAAATAAATGAACGTATACAAGAAACTAACAATATTACTTTCCTCTTTTCCTTCTCCTAGTGATGCAAACTAATTGAATTCTAGAGGCATCCCAAATTCTCTCACTTTTGGTTGTGCCTTTGATGAAGAAACTTGATCTCCTCCAAATTCTCTTCTTGCCTCTTCAAATATCTTCTTTTCTTTCCTCAGATCAAACTCTGGTGTCTTCTCTGCAGTTCTTCTGACCCTTGATTCGTCTGTAGTCTTTGTTGGAGTCATCCTATCTTCTCCTATAGTAGCTCCTCCTCTAGTGATAACATCAAATATAGGATCCACTCCACGAGGTTCTACTGAGATCAATTGTACTTGTGGGTTTCCTCCTCGTCTCTCCTGAAGTTTGGATAAGAATATGGTACAATCTTCAATAACATGTTCAAATGAGTTGCAGTAGCTGCAAGTGGTACAAGGGTTATGACAGTCCATTGCCAAGTGACCTAGTTGTGCGTAGTTATAACAAATGATCTCAACTCGACCTCGACCCATACCACCTCCTCGTCCTCTTCCTCTAAATCCACCATGAGGGTTGAAGTTTCCTCTTCCTGGGGAGTTAAACTACGTATTATTTCCTTCTTCCTATACTTTTCCTTGAATTCTATATGTGTCTCTTGATCTTTCATGCAAGAGGTCATAATCCCTACAATCTTTCTCATCATGCCCCATTGTTGGCCCTTGACCAAGTTTTGAGGGATCTGGTCAAGTTTGACCTATTTTCGGACTTCGATAGCCTATCGAAG
This sequence comes from Picea glauca, assembly GCA_000966675.3. Classification (NCBI taxonomy): domain Eukaryota; kingdom Viridiplantae; phylum Streptophyta; class Pinopsida; order Pinales; family Pinaceae; genus Picea; species Picea glauca. The sequence continues at coordinate 464,270 of JZKD02S1657686.1, forward strand.
GAGGAGTTCAAGATGAAGTGGAGATCACAGATCTCAGCCCCTCTTTTGGGTCCTTTTTGGGTTTTTGGGATTATGTAACGGGCATGGGATGTCGGCCCATGGGTTTACCCATGTTTAAGCATGTTTTGTAATGTATAAATAGATGTCTAGGTTATGTAAGAGAGGGAGAAAGGGATCTATGTGATGTGAGGCTGATAAGCTAAGTGCTAAGTGAAAGTATGGTTTGTAGATGCTCTGTGCATACTGGGAGAGACTTGGAGAGATAGGTGTAAGGTATTGTACCAGGTTGTGAAGTGCTTTTTGTTGTAATGTAAGGAAGGAGGATCTAGCAAGCTGCGCAGATCTCCTGTCCTAGGTGAAGTAGGGTTTTGAGACTCTGTGATTGTAACCAATTAATTGAAGACAATAAAGAAGAAGGTGCACGTAGCCCCAAGGTGGGGGTGAACCACGTAAACACTGTGTTGTTTCTCTTTGTGCTTGTCTTGATGTGTTCATAACTTCTCTTGCTAAGTGATTTGATAGAGATAAATAAATCTTCTTATGCTTTGTGCTAATGATGTGTAAGAATGTTATATCTGATCTATATGAAGGTGTTGACTACTTGATCTGTTAGATATAACCTACTTATTGACGATAAAGTGCTTAAATACATCAGATCTAAGTGAATGGTGTGATGCTCTGTTCTATCTCCGTAATATTTATTGGTTGAATATTGATGAATTATTGATGCTAAGTGATCTCTTAAGTATTATAATCACAGATATGTTTCCCAACTAAGGTTGCAAACACTTGAGTCCTACAACCACCCATGCCTCTACCTCAGGTGAGACTTGATCTGCTTCGCAGGTGTTGCCAAAAGGGCCGGTAGTTAGGGTTTTGTTGGTGCGATGTTGTAGCGTTGAACCCTAGGTCTACCCCTGTGCCAACAAATGGTTCCTTTGTCGGGACCTAAAACTATGATTGTTGGAAACTGAAGAGAAGTTTTGTGCATAGATCTACTACTGAAGTGTGAAGTATTGGACCTGAAACTATGATTTCTAGGAACTAAGAAAGAGGAATCTTTGTGTGAAGATCCGACCTAAAATTGTGAAATCTCTGTGCGTAGATATATTTCTCTAGTGCGCAATACTCTACTTAGTTTGACAATATCTATGCTAAGGAAAAGCGGTCAGATATGAAGAAAAGAGGTAAGATATGTAAGTTATGTGCTCTGATACAGGTAAGAATAGTGAAAAGTTATAGATCTGAAGAATTTGTGCTTTGCAGACGTAAGATTAGTGGAAATTTTTGTTTCAAAAGTATGAATCTATGTATGTTTGATAGATTATATCCTAAATTGAAAACTAGGGTATTAATAGATGAAAGAAGATTTGATATGAATAGATCTGATATGAATAGTGAAAAATATGTTATACCTATGCATAAAAAGAATTTTTGGACTAATAAGTATATGCAGGATCCTAGAAAGATTGTTTTGCAAGTCAGCTACCATGATCCTAGTACGCAGTACAGGAAAGGTTGGGGATCATTGAAGAGAAAAAGAGGATTAACTTTTGTTACAATTACAGAAAACCTGGACATCTTGCTAAGGAATGCCCTGGGAGAAGACCTAGTTGTCTTTGTTGTAAAGCTATGGGCCATGAAATTTTGGATTTCCCTAGAATGATTGCTAAGGTTAAAAAAATGAATATGAATCAGTAAAACCCTAAGGCAGATCCAAAAACTAAGATTATGACAAAATCCTAGAAACAATCAGAGAGAGTATTTCTACAAATAAGAGAAACCCTTAATGACCACAGACATGTCAACTTATCAGATATCTTTGAAGAAAAAGAAATCCTTGAAGAAAGGATAGGAGGCTTCGATATTGACTGTGTTCTGGATGAGGAAACGTAGGTGAATTTCATGACAGAAAGAACATGGGAAGCTATAGGGAAGTCTGCTATGATTCCTTCACTAGGAGGAATAATATTATTTAGAGGAAAGTTGATAAACCTATGTGGAAAGCTCACCTGAATACCTATGAATGCCAATGGAACTTCGATAGAGGAAGATTTTGAGATTGTTAAATTCAATGAGAAAAGCGCCCTGTTTACCATTCTACTAGGAAAACCTTGGATTGAAAGAGATCAGGCCAAGAGGAAAGAAGAAGAAGAAGTTTTGGAGAAGATGAAACAGGAATTAAAAGATTTCATGACTAGAAGGATCGCACACTTGATCGAAGAACAGCAGAACGGATCAAAACTATTTAACACTAGAGACTCAGATGTCGAAGTTGAAAGAACACTAGAGGATCCATAGAATATTGAAATACCTATCCCAGACAAAGAAGAAGTATTATCTGGGAACCCTAGGGAAGAATCTCAACAGCACGAAGTGACTAGGTCAAAAGAAGACAAAAATAAGAATGGAAAAAGGAATACTGAGACAAATCTCACTGGAAAGAAGGTTAGAAAGTTAAGTAAGAAGAGAGCCAAGATTGATAAGTTACAGAAGGCTCCAAAGGAAACCTCGCAGAAGGAAAAATTGCAAAATTGGAGCTTCGCCACGATATCATAACAGCGACACATGGCACTTCTCCATGACGAAGAAATATAGTCGTTGGGGACATTATAACCATTAGATCAATGCTCTGAATGGATAGAAAGCCATTTATGGCCAGCCAGCTTGCCATCCAACCATTGGTACCACACCATAATGGATAGAATCGAGTTAATGAAGGAATAAGACCCGTTGTGAGTGACCCGTTGTCGAGTTACCTATTTATCCCACCGTGCCACGCACCGAGAACACTTTTTCCAATTGAGAATTTGAGCCTGGAGACTAAGTTGAGTTTATACAGTGATCATCGCGATTCTGCTCTCTATCTCGTTACTGTGTCTAAGCTACCCCCCAAACGTTAGATTGTTAACCCTGAGCGTGTATGTCAAATGAGTTGAGTGCTGCAGAAAAAGTTGTTGAGGAATTTTTTATCAACCTCATTACTGAAAGAGTCATGTCGATGTATACAGGTATACAAGCATCATCCACGAGAGGACTATCAGCCTCTCCATCCACTGTTCACGGATTAGGACCATCTCGATCGTCCGATGAAAAGAAAACTAAGCGCAGGGATGACTTAGCGAATGATAAATTCATTCTGACCATATTACCCAACTATCTACCACCTTTAAGCGGTGTTGTAAATCGAGACAGCATGCCTAGATATTTTGAATATGCCTTGGTCACTGCGTACCTCCTACAGAGGATACGCGTAGTGCGAACAGACCAATATAAGTTCGCAGTGTTGAATTTTAGTGACTTCAACCTCGGAGATCACAAAGTCTACAACATGTCATCCCCACATAAGTATCTAACTAGAACAAAAGGGAAAAACTCAAAGGTAATTCCCCAAGCATGGACCCATAACCTCGCGTAGTCCACCCTACTCAACGTCATGAAAATTCCCCACTTCGGAAGACACCAAGAGGTGAATGCATGTGTCAAGATATTTCTATCTTGTTACCAAGGAAGATATTTTTGGCTAAACCACTGTATCACAGTTGATCCAACCTTGATCAATAGGATCACGGGTTTGAGTATGCAAGGACCCGATCCACAAGATTTTTATCCTGGAAAAGCCATGGACCGTGCTCTCGCACAAAGGATCAAGGACACTTATGGCAATGTCAAGAAGGGAACATGAGGCTACAAGGTAGACTCTCTTTAGAATAGAACAGTGCCCCTCATCTGTTAGTTGATTGCAGGGAAGTTAGTACGCAAGAACCGAACCACCCAAGTGACTGGTTTTGTAGTCGACCTTGCATGGAAGTGCATGCAGGGCCTACAAATGAATTGGGCAAAGTACCTAGTGAACCAGTTGGAACTTGACTGCAGATAATTGAAAGATCAAGGATATGAATTCCATTTCATCTAGCTCTTGATCCTGATCGCTTTCATTTCCTGGGAGATGCCGGAAGGTGCGACCTTCCCGGACATCGATCCTTTCAAACCATTGGCTGCGAAGTTCAGTACATTATGGTACTCAAGTGACATGAATAAGCAATCATAGTCAAATTTCATGTTTCATACATACTACAATCAGATAAACATAGCCATACAGTCTGAGCCTTGCATGACGCTAAACATTATACACCAATTCAGGCCTTTGATGAAGTTCAGCGCTGATCGAAATTTCATTTATATCACAGCACGAGCCGACGAGCACAAGAAACAACTTCAATCCTACTATAATTTGATGGAGGAGGACTTAGAGGAGATTACTAAGGAATGGTCTACTGACCTCCTTATTCCAGTGGGTCCTATGGAGATATCTGACATCGACAGCCCAGAAGTTGTGTAGGATACACCCGGACCTAACAAAACAAAGAATATTGACAAAGTACAATATTTAAGAAGTGCCTCGATGAAAACTACTTCCATGTCACCAGAGCAAGGAGGAGATGGCGAAGAGATAGATGGAATAGAAGTTGAACAAAGGAAAGGTGAAGTAACACCGCCCAGAGATGAGGAGGACCCCTCGAAGAAAAGGAAGGTTTTCCCCCCAAAAACCTTCCTCCTGGAAGAGATCAAAAGCCCCTGTAACTAATATGTAGACCTCCCTCACCTCTGATGATTTCAATTTCATCATAGTAGCCCTGAATGATGCTTTGTTGGAGATAGCAGAGAAGCAAGAATTTAAGCTGAAGGAGATGTACAATCGAATTTAGGTCGAACTCCAAGGAGTGCAGCAGGCACTAAAGTCCAGCCGCACAGTCTCTACTGTGACTTTGTCATTGGGAACACCAGAACCAGGAGATGAGCCATCCCAACTCCACCGGCTCATTGATATAGTCAAAGATTTCCTTCGACGATCACAAGAGGAAATAGTGCAAGCCACCCAGGATTTGGTACAATTATAGGGAGTACTTGTAGAACAACGTTGAGTTGTTGAATAGGAAAAGAGTGCTCTCCAAGAGAATTTTGATGAAGAAAAGGCACAGTTGCAGCAAGGCAAGGAATAGTTGTTCACCAAGCAACTCGAAGTGAAGGAAGAAATCAAAAGAGCACTGCACTCTGTGACTAACGTAGAAGTAAATGCAGGGGATCAAGTCATGAAGCAAGCAGTGCAACTTGAAGAAGTGATCCAACAGTTGTAGCAATGCATCACAAACCTATAAATATGCACTGTGCCCGAGACCCCAAAATAGATAAAGGACCAAAGAGAAGAAACTGCCAAGAGCGTAATTGAAAGACTAAAGGCCCTTACCTTAGAATGTAACCAATGCACTGATCGCAGTGCCCATACATACGAGAAAATCACCAAGAACCCAAAGTTGTAGGCACTGGAGTCGCAACTCTGGGAAGTGAAGCAGCATGCAGAAACACTACAGGCCTAGGTAAAAAACCTAACAGTTGTGGACAGAATGAAGAGATATCAAGAGCAACGAACCACCCAACAAAAAATACATACTATCCAGAGCATAGTTATGGAGATAACTTAAAAAATCCAACTTGTGCAAGATAATTCCTATTAGTAGCTTACATAGGTAGAACGCCAAGGAGAAGAACTGGAGCAAGTTAGCACCACAACAGAAAAGCACCTGGAAGGACCTGTGAATGATGCAGTCATTCATGAGTTTGTTGAACAATATCTTGTAGCACATCAGCAAGTCGAAGTAGTTTGATCCAAGCTTGAAGCGTTCGAAGTAGAACTTCCTACATCAGAGTGACTCGTGATGAGTCACAGATGAGTGTTTGGGGCATGTTGGCCCTTGACCAAGTTTTGAGGGATCTGGTCAATTTTGACCTATTTTCGGACTTCGATAGCTTGTCGAAGGAGGAGTGCAAGATGAAGAGGAGATCACAGATCTTGGCCCCTTTTTGGGTCATTTTTGGGTTTTTGGGATTAAGTAACGGGCATGGGATGTCGGCCCATGGGTTTACCCATGTTTAGGCCTATTTTGTAATGTATAAATAGATGTCTAGGCTATGTAAGAGAGGGAGAAAGGGATCTATGTGATGTGAGGTTGATAAGATAAGTGCTAAGTGAAAGTATGGTTTGTAGATGCTCTGTGTATACTGGGAGAGACTTGCAGAGCTAGGTGCAAGGTATTGTAACAGGCTATGAAGTGCTTTGTGTTGTAATGCAAGGAAGGAGGATCTAGCGAGCTATGCAGATCTCTTGTCCTAGGCGAAGTAGTGTTTTGAGGCACTGTGCTTGTAACCAATTGACTGAAGACAATAAAAAAGAAGAATTATTGGTGGACGTAGCCCCAGGGTGGGGGTGAACCATGTAAACACTATGTTGTTCTGCTTTGTGTTTGTCTTGATGTGTTCATAACTTCTCTTGCTAAGTGCTTTGATAGAGATAGATAAATCTTCTTATGATTTATGCTAATGATGTGTAATAATGTTATATTTGATCAATATGAAGGTGTTAAATGCTTGATTTGCTAGATATAACCTTCATGTTGACGATAAAGTGCTTAAATACATCAAATCTGAGTGAATGATGTGATGCTCTATTCTATATACGCAGTGGTTATTGGTTGAATATTGATGACCTATTGATGCTAAGTGCTCTGTTGAGTATTATGATCACAGATCTATGTCCCAGCTAAGGTTACAAACACTTGAGTCATGCAACCACCCCTGTCTCTCCCTCGAGTGAGACTTCATCTACTTCACAGGTGTTTTTGAAAGGGCTGGTAGTTAGGGTTTTGTTGGTGCATTGTTGTAGCATTGAACCCTGGGTCTAACCAATTTTTGAGAGATCTGGTCAAGTTTGACGTATTTTCGGACTTTGGCAGCCTATCGAAGGAGGAGCACAAGATGAAGCGGAGATCACAGATCTCGACCCCTTTTCTGGGTCCTTTTTGGGTTTTTCGGATTATGTAACGAGCATGGGATGTCGGCCCATGGGTTTACCCATGTTTAGGACTATTTTGTAATGTATAAATAGATGTCTAGGCTATGTAAGAGAGAGAGAAAGGGATCTATGTGATGTGAGGCTGATAAGCTAAGTTCTAAGTGCAAGTATGGTTTGTATATGCTCTGTGCATATTGGGACAAACTTGCAGAGCTAGGTGTAAGGTATTGTAACAGGCTGTGAAGTTCTTTGTGTTGTAACACAAGGAAGGAGGATCTAGCGAGCTATACAGATCTCCTATGCTAGGCGAAGTAGGGTTTTGAGGCTCTGTGCTTGTAACTGATTGACTAAAGACAATAAAGAAGAAGAATTTGTGGATGTAGCCCCAGGGTGGGGGTGAACCACCTGTGCCTCTACCTTGGGTGAGACTTCATCTTCTTCGCAGGTGCTGATGAAAGGGCTAGTGTTAGGGTTTTGTTGGTGCACTTTTGTAGCATTGAACCCTGGGTCTTCCCCTGTTCCAACACCCACAGATTAATAGAATGTGCAGTAAATGTTAGTAGGTGTCTGGAAATATTTTTTCATGTAATAGCATTCACCATGGCGATGTCTATTTCTACATACCTCGCACCAAGGTAGAGTAACCTACTTCAAAGGGCTTGGAGCTCATGAAGCCAAGATCGAAGTGTTTGAAGTATAACTTCCTACATCAGACTGACTCAGGATGAGTCACAAGGAAGTGTTGGGGGGTTGTTGGCCCTTGACCAAGTTTTGAGGGATCTAGTCAATTTTGACCTATTTTCGGACTTTGACAGCCTATCGAAGGAGGGGTGCAAGATGAAGCAGAGATCACAGATCTCAGCCCCTTTTTTGGGTCCTTTTTGGTTTTTTGGGATTATGTAACAAGCATGGGACGTCGACCCATGGGTTTACCCATGTTTAGGCCTATTTTGTAATGTATAAATAGATGTCTAGGCTATGTATGAGAGGGAGAAAGGGATCTATGTGATGTGAGGTTGATAAGCTAAGTGATAAGTAAAATTATGGTTTGTAGATGCTCTGTGCATACTAGGAGAGACTTGCAGAGCTAGGTGCAAGGTATTATAACAGGTTGTGAAGTGCTTTGTGTTGTAACACAAGGAAGGAGGATCTAGCGAGCTGCGCAGATCTCTTATCCTAGGCAAAGTAGGGTTTTGAGGCTCTGTGCTTGTAACCGATTGAATGAAGACAATAAATAAGAATAATTGGTGGACGTAGCCTCAGGGTGGGGATGAACCATGTAAACACTATGTTTTTCTACTTTGTTCTTGTCATGATGTGTTCATAACTTCTCTTGCTAAGTGCTTTGATAGAGATAGATAAATCTTCTTATGCTTTGTGCTAATGATGTGTAAGAATGTTAGATCTAATCTATATGAAGGTGTTGAGTGCTTGATTTTCTAGATATAACCTGCTTGTTGACGATAAAGTGCTTAAATAAATCAAATCTGAGTGAATGATGCGATGCTTTGTTCTATCCGCGCAGTAGTTATTGGTTGAATATTGATGAATTGTTGATGCTAAGTGATCTGTTAATTATTATAATCACAGATTTGTGTCTCAACTAAGGTTGTAGACACCTGAGTCCTGCAACCACCCCTGCCTCTACCTCGGGTAAGACTTCATATACTTCGCAGGTGTTGCCGAAAGGGTTGGTAGTTAGGGTTTTGTTGGTGTGTTGTTGTAGCATTGAACCCTGGGTCTGACCAAGTTTTGAGGGATCTGGTCAATTTTGACGTATTTTAGGACTTCGACAGCCTGTCGAAAGAGGAGCACAAGATGAAGAGGAGATCACGGATCTCGGCCCCTTTTTTGGGTCCTTTTTGGGTTTTTGGGATTATGTAACGGGCATGGGATGTCGGCCCATGGGTTTACCCATGTTTAGGCCTATTTTGCAATGTATAAATAGATCTCTAGGCTATGTAATAAAGATACAGAAAGGGATCTATATGATGTGAGGCTTATAAGCTAAGTGATAAGTGCAAGTATGGTTTGTATATTCTCTGTGCATACTGGGAGAGACTTGCAAAGCTAAGTTCAAGATATTGTACCAGGCTATGAAGTGATTTGTGTTGTAACGCAAGGAAGAAGGATCTAGCGAGCTGCGCAGATCTCATGTCCTAGGAAAAGTAGGGTTTTGAGACTCTATTCTTATAGCTAATTGACTGAAGACAATAAATAAGAAGAATTAGTGGATGTAGCCCCAGGGTGGGGGTGAAGCACCTGTGCCTCTACCTCGGGTGAGACTTCATCTTCTTTGCAGGTGTTGCCGAAAGGGCCAGTAGTTAGGGTTTTGTTGGTGAATTGTTGTACCGTTGAATCCTGGGTCTGCCCCTGTGCCAACACCCATAGATTTATAGAATGTGTAGTAAATATTGGTACATGTCTATCCATATTTCTTCATGTAATAGCATTCACCATGGCAATGTCTATTTCTACATACCTCACACCAAGGTAGAGTAACCTGCTTTAAAGGTCTCGGATCTCCTGAAGCCAAGTACTCATGAAATATAGAATAGTGCTCCTTGTCATGGCCCTTCGATTTGCATCTGATACACCAAATATCCTCTCTTTTATCTTTTCCCTTATCCTTCTTCATATCTTTGACCTGTAGTGATAAGATAGTTAGTTGACTCAAAATTCGACTCATACCCGAGTTGGACTCTCCCATAGGGGTTGATTCTAGTTTCATGGCAATCTCCAACTCCTCAGCTTGTGAAGCAATATTATGTTGCATCAGAGGGAATCTGATGTCTAGTAAGAGGGAAGCAATGCACCATTATTTATTCTATTTTTCTGGAATCTGAAAACTCAAATGACCTGTCAAGGTATTAAACCTCTGACCAAACTCCCAAATAGGTTCAGTTACTCTCTTCTTGATTTCTTTCATCTTTGTAATGCACTGCGAATCTGACTTGGGTTTCTTGAATTCGAAAATCAATGCAGTCTTAATGTCATTTAGCATTTTAGGTTGTACAACTCATTGGAAAAATTTCATGTACCAGCTCAGTGTGCGGTCTCTCAGGGTAGTACTAAACTGAGCTCTCTTAACAGCTTCACCAGCGACATTCTTAATACTCCATACAGCTTTGCATAAGAACCAATGTTGATCAGGATCTTCAGATCCATCTCCCCTAAAGGTGGGTAACCTCATATCATCTTCCATTGATCTTCCTAGGGTTCCTGACTGAGTATGCACTGAACCAATCGTACCAGTGCTTTGAGTGCTCTGATAACTTAGGTTACTCTGGTTACTTAATGTCACTAAAACAACAAGAGGAGTAATAGTACTTCAACAGTCTGCGCAGTTCCTAAAGTTTCTGACTTTTCTTGATGAGTTTCTTCAGTCTTCCCCTCTTCTTCCCTAATAGACTTTGAATGTTCCTCGTTCAGTAACTCTTCTTCTTCTCCACTGTAGAACCCTTCTTCCGGTGGTGGTGGTTCATGACTCTACTCAAACAAGTTCACTAGAGGAACTTCTCTAAAGGATATCCCACTGCGCGTGTGTCCAACCTCTATTTCATTGTCATTGTCTGAGTTCTTGAACGTTATCTCTTTAGTCCAACTATTATTGTATCTTCAATATGTTCTTCTCATGTAACAACATCTTGATCTACAAGTTCAGAAAATGTAAAAAATTTCCTTTAGGTCCCTTAAAGAAATATCTCTTTGCTTGGCTATATGATTCTACTCTATCAATAGAAAACTCAGTAATGTAGCCTCCAATGGTACTATCAAACCAGTGATCGACTGCTCTTGACATAGCATTATCAACTCTCTTGACCTTCTTGATCAGTGTCGACGTCCAAACCACAGGTGGTCTGAGTCTGATTTCAAACTGGGTATCTGCTAATGTGGCTAACCACTCGTATAGCTCCTTATGAATTATTCCAAAGAAAATCTCATGTCTATTGCTAAAGATATACTTTCCCAACCAATCCTCTATGCTAAGATTAGGGTTCTTTTTCTGGGCTTCTATGAAGTCCTTTTCTTGTTCTTCTATCCACTTCTGAATCTCTTTCTTCGATGGAAACCACCTTGAAATTCCCTCAAGAAGTTCTCGATCGTGGAAACGGAACCATTTGTTGCCACACGAGAAGACCCAGGGTTAATCTCTAACAACGCACCAACAAGCCCTAACTACTGGCCCTTTCGACAACACCTGTGAAGCAGATGCAGTCTCACCCAAAGTAGAAATACCATGGGAAATTCAAGGTGGGTTCAAGGCAAAAACACACAACAACCTGGTTATTCCTTATCGTCCTTAAGCCTACTGCGTGAACTATATGTCGGATCTAACACAATGATACAGTAACAGTATAACAAAAAGAAGAAGAACAAAGAATTAATCACACAAAACAACAAGATATACGTGGTTCACCCTCTCCCTAGGGCTACATCCATAGAACTGTGTCTCTTGATATTATATGAAAACATATAGTTCTATCTGCGCTCTTAGATTGTAGATATCTTTTTATTTCTCTTCTTCTCTCCCCTCCCTACGCACTCAGCTGCAAGGATGATCTTCGCACCCAGCTGAAGATCTTACAACACAGACTGTTCTCCCAACACAAAATTTCTCTCTCAACAATAACAACAATCACCCATCATAACATAATAGAACCCATATCATGTCCTCTTGACCTTTATTTATACATTAAAATGACTCTCGAACAACCTTAGGCCGAAACCTAGGTGTCAAAACCCTAAATACCAAAACCCTAGGTGTCTAAAACCTTGGGTCAACTTGACCCACATTTTATGGGCTTCCCCAACCTGTCCTTCCTTCTTTCCCGCGAGGTGCTCCAAAGCATCTATTTGTGGATTTTTTTGCTTGTTGAGTTTTCCACGATCCATATTCCTTGTTGATTTGTCTTCCTCAATATCCCTATCCAATGGTTTGCTTTCTCTTATTCCGCTTCATCATTTATGCTCGTTTGGCCACTTCAACCTAATCTCAGTCAACTTGTCTTCCACGTAGTTCACACTTCGCACTTATTCCTTAACCTTCTCTTTATTCCATGACCAAGGGCCAAAAAATGGGCCATACCCAATTTGTGGATAAGAGAATAAGAATTCAACTTTGAGAGCAAAGTTACTCTGGAGAAATTATTCACTTCATATTGAGTCTACATCCCTTTGTCCTTTTAAGTCTGAACAAATTGTACAGCCCCCAAGATCTTCCCTATTTGGTGGAGAACCTCATTGTCTCTCTTATATGAGCTTTCCTTTGGTGGAGGATTGAAGTGGTGGAGGCCTAGTTGGAAGGGAAGGGACTTAGTTTCTCGGTTTTGAATGTGCTCACACAGAATTTTTTCATTCATACACTTTTGTTGATTACATTTTAATAGAAATTCTCTTTTCTCATCCAATTAATGTCTTCAAAATATTTGAATTTTTAATCCATGGGTGTATTTGTTATGAATATTGATGGATTATGCTATTATATGTGATAACTTTATATATTATCACCATATGCTTGTGTATCTTGGTTGTTGAGGACAATTTGAAGGTGTATTTCTTTGAGTCAAGTGCTCAGCAGTGGACTTCATCGAACATCTAGACGAGGTAGGATCTTTATCGTGTATTGTTAGCATATTTGTTTATATAACATACTTCAGATTAGAGTTGATTTATGCAGTCATTTCCGTCTGTTGTGGTTTACCCCATGCCATAGAGTGATTTTCCTCGTAACATGTATAACCAACTTAATTTATAATAATATTTAGAAATATCGATCTTAATAAGATCACATTTCAGTTTCCGAGATTTAAGACTATGCAAGCCTTCTTGAGCTACACCTATAGCTTCATGGATTTATTTGCCTTCTAGAAAACCAAACTGTTCGCTTGAAATTTGATTTGAGAGGATCAGATTCAATATTTTGTAAATGATCTTGGACACTAATTTGTAAATACATTTGCAAATATAAATTGGCGTGAACTCATCTAGAGAGGATGGATTATCATATTTTTGGATCAAGGATATAAAAGTAGAATTAAAACTAGCAGGAACTCAACCAGAAAGTTGAGTGTCCTCGACCACTTTCTGGAGATCCTAGCCCAGGATTTCATATAATCCCAAGAAAAATTCAATCGACCACCCATATGGACCTGCAATTTTTTCCTTTTGGAAACTTTTCAAAACATCCTTTAATTATTCCTCTAAAACTTCGGCCATCAGGGAACAGTTGTCTTCCTATTTCACAGAACTCGGAAAAAACTGAGACATCCTAACAACTTCAATAATAGAAAAATGGTTATCTTCTCTGAAGAGATATGAGAAATGGTTCTTACCCAATATGTCCATCCCCTTAAAATAATTCTCCACATTTCCATGTTGGTCCTCTAAGCTCCAAATGGTATTTGCAAATCTCTTTCCTCTTTCATAGGCTTGAAAAAACTTTGTGTTCTCGTCATCACATTCCAACCAAATAAATCTTCTTTTTAATCTCCAGGATTCCTCCTTTTCCTTGAGAAGAGTATTTAGTCTTTCCTAAAGTATGAGAAGTGCATATTTTGAAACTTGAGAAACCCCCCCCAACCTCATCATAGATCCTATGAAGAAATTCTTCTAAGTATTTCAACTCATGATCCTCGCTTTTCCATTTCTAAAAATCCTGGGACTTTTCTTTTTCCTTCACTAATTTTAGATTTGCAGCAAAATAAAAGGTGACTGAAGAGGAATCCCTATGATTGTAGGGAATCCAATTATCCCTAATCGAGGAGATGAAAGACTCATCTTTCAGAAAAGTCATGTTGAATTTGAAAGGACTCGTAGGCTTTGAAGTACCCTACTGGATTTCCAAGAAAATCGGGGAAATGGTCAGAGTTCCCTCCACTGCCAATCCACTATTTCATAAGAAATTGTCTCTCCAAAAAATAAATGATCAAGGTGGTTTTCCACTTGAGCCTCTCCCACCCTCTTATTCCTCCATGTAGGATTAATTTTGGAGGGTACCACATCACAAAGGTTTCTTTCCGTTGATTTATGAGTAACAAAATTAGTGAGAGGATCTACTCTAGAATGTGGACACCAAGATTTAGCTTGACCCGAGGAGAAATTTATGACGCCTCCTAGAATGAGAGATTCTCCTTTTAGTAATGACTTGTTAAGAAGGTTTTCCCAAAATGGTACACTCTCTTGATGGGGACCATAAATATTAAAAATCAGGAGATCCACTTCCAAATACAAGGCCATAAAATCTAGTACAATACCAGACTCCATACCTTAGAAATTGTGAGCCTTTACTGTCCTCAAGTTCCAACCCAACGTCATTCCCCTCGACCTGCGTTTAACATCTAGAGCCACAAACTTCCAACCGAATAAAATACTTTCCAAACAAGATTTTACTTCCTCCCCATCTCCCATAGTCTCCTAAAGTAAGAGAATATCAAGGTGTTCAAGAAAAACCACCCTTTTTAGTGTTAGTTTTTTAAGGGAACCAACTAAACCCATGCAATTGAAGGACATGACACTCTTTTCAAACCCTTCTTATGGCCCCGCAATTCCCTAATATCACGTTCAATAGACTGTTCTTTTCCATAAAGGAGGCCACTTTTGGCCTTTGATTGTTCCTTGGAGACAAAATATTTCCTCCCCCTACACCCTTTCTTCTGAGCATGGTAAACCTCCTTACCCAGGCCACCTGCAACCAAGGGATTTGAATGAGAGTGAAGGAATTATAGTGAGGATGAGATTCTAGAGGATAAATATGATTCCTCCTCCACTAAACGAAAAACCCACAAATCCCAGGTATTCCCTGAGGAAACAAGACCATCATAAGGAATGACATATCCTTTGGTCAAGTTTAGGATGGGATTTGAGGTAATAGAAAGATTGTCGAGAGCCTGAATCCACTTATTTCCAGATATCGTTACATTGTTGAGCCTAAAATTAAAGGAAGTAACGGAAGAGCAAGGGGTACCTGGTAAGAGGCCCATCAAAACTGAAGTAGATGAATTATAAAATCTCTGACCACATCCTAACCGCCCAACACTGGGATCTAGAACCTTTAATAAATCTAGAGACCTAGAGCATATACCCTTGTCCATCTTCTCTAAATCTTGAACTGATGCCTCACTGTCGCTTTCTGCTAACTTAAACGAGGATGAAAACCCCTTCTCTTTAAAATTTGAGACCACCCTATCCACATCCTCCTTTTTTTGGCCCCAGGTCTGTTGACTAAGGTTGGTTGTCGTTGATGTCAACCCTTGAAGAAATCCCCGCAACACAAAGGTTTGGGTAATGGACCCAAGATTTTTTTATGTAAATATGACTCATTATTGTCTTTTCATGGTTGATAAGAAGTAAATATGGATGAACTCCAAAGTGGTCCCCTTATGTTGAAAGCCCTCAGGGGAAGACACTTTGCAGAGTAAGAGAACCCATGCTTAATTGTGGAATAATGAGATGAAGGAAAATAAATTTCTCAGGTAAACTATCCTATATGGATAGTTATTTTCATTCCATTTCCGATGGTATGTGGAACGCCACATAACTCCTCACGGTTAGAGATTTATGGCCATGAGAAGTTTCAGATAATATTACTCTATGTGGATAGTACATGTCATTCCATTTCTGGTGGTATGTGTAACATCACATAACTCCTCACGGTTTGATATTTATGGCCTTACAAAGTTGTAGGACCCTCATATGTCATCTAGAAGCCCCAAAAGGTCAAAGTAGTCAAAGTGGTTTAAGAGATTTTAAAAGGTAAATAATAAAGTGAAATAATGAGTGAAATTTTCACTATAAATTTTTTCATATAATGATTCAGACCGTGAAATTTCTATGCCATTGAGAAAACATATCCAAGTATCTATGGTAAAAAACTCAGCTTGTCGTTCATTCTATTTTTTGAGTTACACTCCGTGGAAAATAGGGTTTGTGGCTAGTCCTGAAACTAGTCAAAAACATGTGTTTCGAGTAAAAATGTCATAACTTCTTCATAAAAAATACAAATTCATTTAAACCAAATGTGTTGGTTAGGTTACATTCTTTAGTATGTTTTTTAACATTTTCAGATCAATTCAACAAATATTATGTGTGGGGCACGCTCTACAAGGTCACTCTCTAGAATAAGCCAGAATTCAGTAAGGTATGTCATTTTTACTATAACTCCTTTTCTGAGAGGTTCCAAGTAGTGAAACATGGAGGAATTGCACAAAACACATTGAAGAACATTGTGTATCAGTTTCAGATATTTATACATTACAGGTACAAAGTTATGATTACTTCAAGTTAGGGTTGTTGACTAATCCAAAACTAGGCATGTGAGACTAAAGAAAAGTTTGATGAAAATGCTAGTCTCTTGTTGTTAAAGTTAAGGAAGGTTTGTAGGAATGTGAATATATACACCAGGTCTATTATAGAGCTATAAATCAGATTTGGATGATAAAATTGATGAGGGATTTTGGTTGAGTTACATGTTGAGTACATTGTTGAGACAAGTAGTTGATGAGTTGGCACATACATGAGGTGTATAGTTGATGATGTTGGTACATATTGATGAGTAGTTGACACATGATTGGTACAAACTTGGTACATGGTTGGATGCACTTGTTTATGGTATAGGTTGATTACAGGTTATTTGGTACAGATTGGTGCATGGTTGATGCACTTGTTTATGGTACAAGTTGATTACAGGTTGAGGTACAGGTTGATGCATGGTTTAGATTTATTGGTACAGGTTTACAATGGTATATCTCACAGTGACAGGTTGACAGTGGTTCCATCATTATACTTCTACTTCAGGGTGGCAGGACGGGGCAAGGGCAGGTGGTTGTAGCCACCTTTCGGTTGTAGCCAGAGAACATAGGGGGTTGTAGCCTCCTTCTGGTTGTAGCCAGAGAATTGGGGAGTTGGAGTTTCCCTCAGGTTGTAGCATGAGAATATAGGGGGTTGGAGCCTCCTTCCAGTTGTAGCTAGAAAACAAAGGAAGTTGGTGCTTCCAATGAATGTAATTCTTCAAGACATATAACAAAAATCATTCTGTGGTTTTCTCTCGATTTGGGTTTCCACTTAAAACACTGGTGTACAATGTATGTGTGTGATTTTTCTTTTCTTATTGCTCATTATTGGATAATAATACTACTTTGATATAACACTTGGATCAATTTGGATAAAAAGGATTATAATTGCACTATTACTGATTCATCCCCCCTCTCACTAATCCAACAATTGGTATCAGAGTAGGTTCCTTCATAAATGAGTTTAACCACTCAAAGGTAGGTCATGGAAAATACCAACTCATATAAAAATGGAATACCATAGTTTTATGGAAAGAAGTTTGTTTTTTGGAGCATCAGAATGAGGACATATATACAGGCAGAGGGATTTCAAGTTTGGAAATCAATTGTAGATGGATACACAGCACCAGCAGTTCCACCAACAAATAAAAAAGTAGTAAAAATCGGTGAGAATAATTCCATAGCCACAAATGCACTTTTGAATGGTCTCAATGATATGATATTCACCAAATTTGCACACTGTAAATCTGCTAAAGAGATTTGGTACAAGCTTCAAAATATTTATGAAGGAGATACAAAAGTCAAAGCAGCAAAGCTTCAGACTTATAGAGGTCAGTTCGAACAACTAAAAATGAATGAAGATGAAGATATCGCAGCCTACTTCTTATGAGTCGATGAAATAGTGAATGCAATCATAGGATTGGGAGAAGAAATTGAAGAATCTGTAATTGTTCAAAAGATACTAAGATCTCATCCTATGAGATTCAACCCTAAGATATCAGCACTAGAAGAAAGATCGTCTCTGGACTCAATAAGCATGGGTGAACCGCATGGAATCTTCACATCATATGAAATGAGAACTGAGTAGGAAAATCCAAATGTAAAAGAAGCAGCCTTCAAGGCATCCAAAAGATCAAAGCAAAAGAAAAAGGAACAAGAAGAATATAGCAGTTTCAGTGACGCCTCGGAAGATGATGAAGAAGTGGTCAACTTCATCAAAAGACTGAACACGGGAACCAATGATAGGTATAGAGGTAAGATCCCTTTAATTTGTTTTAATTGTGATGGTATTGATCATTTTGATAACAAATGTCCTCATAATAGAAAGAGAAATGATGAAGGTTACTCAAAAGGAAAACACACATATAAAGGCAAAAGAACTACAAAGAAAGTTTTCAAGAAAAGCTTATACACCAAAGAAGACATCTCATCATCAAATGAAGATGAAGTCAGTGACAATGTGACAGGAAGATTTCTATTTATGGCAGTAAAATACTCTGACAAAGAAGACTCTGAAGAAGAATATGAAGAATCCAAAGAAGAATGTGAAGAAATCGAAGAAAAAATTGAAGAGGAAGAATTTGACTATCGAGAAGAATTAATGTGTGCCATAGAAGTTATCAGAAGAGAAAAGAAGAAAAACAAAAAACTACAAGTAGAACTAGACAAGAAAAAGGACACTCGAGAACTAGACAAATGATCACAAAATTGAAGGTTCAAATAGAAGAAGATAAAAGAATTGAAGAAGCACTCAAAGAACAATTAGAATAAAAATACAAGATCATTGGAAACTTGGAAGTAGAGATTGTCACACTAAGAAAGGATATTCAAAAGAAAAATATACAGAATAGCTCAAAAGTTCTGGATGACATTCTCAGCAGTCAAAAATCTCATCTTGACAAGTCCGGACTTGAATACAATCAGACAGAAAAGGGATCAAGCTCCAAAACAACAGAGAAAGAAACAAATCCAAAGAGCTATGCAGAATCAATCAAAGAGGATAGGAAGATATACACGGAAGATTAACGGGACACTCCTCCACCAAGAAGATTCAGATTTCAGAATCAACAACAGACAGATAGGCCTCAAGAGAAAGAAGGATTCATAACAACACCTCCTTTCAGAATATATTCAACTCCTAGGTATCAAATTATATTTTTTGGTTTATGTTATGCATGTAATAATTTTGGACATAAAGCTGTGAATTGTAGAGCTAACAATAGGAACAGTAACAACTTTGAGAGTTATACATAAAGGGATTATTCAAGAAGACCTAGTGACACACAAAGAAGAAGTTACAACAGATTTGAATCTTTGAGCACTGAAGGGGAATCTTGCAAATGTAAAAAAATTTGACACATGGCCAAGGATTGCAAAATGACAGTCCCTCCTAAAGAACCTCAACAGAATAACAACAGTCACAGACAAGAACCTCAGAAAACAACATGGATAAGAAAGAAACATCAGTATAACAATGAAGAATGCACAGTCACTCTACAATATAAGCAGAAGAAACATGGTTGGTATGTTGATAGTGGATGTTCAAAACACATGACATGTGATAAAGAAAAATTTCTTACATTACAAAAATAAAAAAATGGATCAGTCTCCTTCGGAAATGATAATTCATCCAAAATCATTGGAGAAGGCACAGTCTGAATTGGGAACATGAATGAAAAGGCACAAAATGTTCTACTGGTAGAAGATATGAAACATAATCTTCTAAGTGTGACTCAAATGTGTGACCAAGGTCATAAAATTACTTTCAATTCAGAAAAGTGTGAGATAAGAAAAGAAGGTTCAGGGAAATTGGTTGGTACAGCTACAAGAACTTCAAACAACATATATGTGTTAAGTGAAATTGGAAATGAAAAGTGTTGTCTNTCAAAGTCAGCAAAAGAGAAGCAGTGAAAGAAATGCCCCAAATCATGAAACCAACCAACACTTTATTCAAGCATTGTCAGCAAGGAAAGCAAACAAAGACAAGGTTCAAATCAAAGGAATATTCAACAACAAGACCACTGGAAATTTTGTACATTGATCTAGTTGGACCAACTACAAAAAAGGGCTTAAAAGGTGAAAAATATTTTATGTTATTAGTTGATGATTATACAAGAATGAATGCAGTTTTCTTTCTCAAGAACAACTCAGAAGATTTTGAAAACTTCAAGATCTACAAGAAAATGGTTGAAAATGACATGGATTCAAGAATCAAATGTTTGAGATCTGATAATGGAGGAGTGTGCACTTCAAAGGAATTTATGGACTACTGTAGTAGTCATGGAATAAAAAGGCAATTATGTGATGCTAGGACACCTCAACATAATGGAGTTGTTGAAAGAAAGAACAGGAGAGTACAATAAATGGCTCGAGAAATGATAATGGATTCCAAATTGACAGATATATTTTGGACACATGTATTGCATACAATAGTTCACATTCAAAACAGATTAATGTTCAGAAAAAGAACTGATAAAACTCCCTACGAGCTATGGAAAGGAAGACCAACAAATGTGAAGCACTTCTGAGTTTTTGGAAGCAAATGCTACATCAAAAGAGAAGATGGCATAATGAAAAAGTTTGACTCTCATGTGTACAAAGGAATACTTGTTGATTACTCAAGTACAAGGAAAGAATACAAGTGTTACAATCTAATATTGAACAAAGTTGTGGAAAGCATCAACGTAACAATTTATGAAACAGGCAGACCAAAATAAAAGGAAGAAGAAAACAAATCAATGGAACAACTTTTCAAAGAAGAAGATGAAAATGAAGTAGAAGAGGAAGATGAAGATGAAGAGAATCCGACAGAAGCAGAATAGAAAGTTCAGCAAGTATCTCCAAAGACACCTAGAAAACGAGTACAAAAGAATCATCCTTCAGATCAGATTATTGGAAACAAAGATGAAGGAGTTGAGACTAGAAGAAAAATCCATTCACCAGAACAAACACACTAGCACTCTTATCTACAATTGAACCAAACTGTTTTGAAGAAGCCAGTAAGGATGAATTTTGGAATAAGGCCATGGATGAAGAATTGAATCAAATAGAGAAAAATGACACTTGGGAATTGGTTCCAAGACCAAAGAATAAGAATGTGATCGGCACAAAATAGGTTTTCAGGAATAAATTGAATGAAGATGGACAGGTTACAAGGAACAAAGATAGATTGGTATGTAAAGGATATGCACAGATTGAAGGAATCAACTTTGAAGAGACATTTACCTTAGTTGCTAGAATGGAAGAAATCCATTTAATTTTAGCTTATGCATGCTTCAAAAATGTTAAAGTATATCAGATGGACGTAAAATCATCTTTTATGAATGGGGAACTTGAAGAAGAAGTCTACATTGAACAACCAGAAGGATTTCAGTTGTCAAAGAACACAGACTATGTATGTAAATTAAAGAAGGCCTTTTATGGTCTAAAATAGGCTACTGGAGCATGGTACTCTAGACTGGATAAGTATCTGTAGCAGGCAGGGTTTAGAAAAGGAAGTGCAGACAACAACCTCTACATCAAGGTAAGTCAAGGTAATATTTTATTAATTGAAGTTTATGTTGATGATATTATTTTTGGTAGTGATGATGGCAGGTTAAGACAGAAATTTTCAAAAGACATGCAGAATGAATTTGAAATGTCATTACTTGGAGAACTATCCTTCTTCCCGGGACTTCAGATACATCAAAGAAACCAAGGAATTTGTATTTCTCAAATCAATTATATCATAGAAATGCTAAAGAGGTTCAGAATGGAAGATTGCAAACCAGTTACCACTCCCATGCAAACCAGTTGTAGGTTGAGCAAAGATGATGATTCGAAGTATACAGATCAGAGGAAATACAGGTCAATGATTGGCAGCCTACTATATGTGACAGCATCTAGACCAGATGTAATGCAAGTAGTTAGATAGGTGGCACAATTTCAAGCAGCACCAAAGGAATCACATATATTAGCAGTAAAGAGGATTTTCAGATATCTTAAAGGAATAAAAGAGTTTGGATTATGGTATCCAAAAGGAAAAGATCTATCACCTATTGCTTACAAAGATGCAGATTCGGCAGGTTGTATCGATGACCGACGAAGCACCAGTGGAGCAACGTTCTACTTAGGTGAGTGTTTAGTATCATGGCTAAGCAAGAAACAATCATCAATATATTTATCTACAACTGAGGCAGAGTATATTGCAGTAGCAACATGTTGTACAGAGGTTCTTTGGATGAAACAAACTTTGATAGATATACAGGTTGAGTATGATGAGCCCATTCCAATATATTGTGATAATACAAGTGCCATCAGTATCTCAAAAAACTCGGTGACGCACTTCAAGACGAAGCACATTCCAATCAAGTATCACTTTTTACGGGAACAATTTGCAGAAATAAACATCAGAGTTGAGTATGTGGGCAAAAAAGAACAAGAGGCAGACATCTTTACGAAACCACTTCCACGGGAAGCCTTTGAATATCTTCACCAAAGACTTGGAGTTATTTCTGCTCCAAAATGAATGCTTTTTGAATGCTTATATTATATGTCTTAGATGTACACGAGGAAACACCATAAGAGGATAGTTCATTCAATGGGAGCAGCCCCAGATGCATAGATACCTTTTCCATTGATAACAAAGGGGCATAGATTTATCAGATGCATAGGACAGAGGCATGGTTCCAGGCGGAGAAGATTTATCAGATGCAGAGGACAAAGTAAAATTTATCAGATAAAGAGGACAGAGCCATGGTTCCAGGGGGAGCATGAGTGATATGATTTCAGTATTGAGTCAGAGTGTTGCCAACAATGCCAAAGGGGGAGATTGTTGACTAAGGTTGGTTGTCATTGATGTCAACCCTTCAAGAAATCCCCGCATCAAAAAGGTTTTGGTAACGGACCCAAGATTGTTTGATGTAAAGATGACTCATTATTGTCTTGTCATGGTTGATAAGAAGTAAAGATGGATGAACTCCAAAGTGGTCCCCTTATGGTGAAAGCCCTCA
>JZKD02S1657686.1:488314-498684 GCA_000966675.3 Picea glauca
TCTCAGTAATCCAATAAGGTCCTAAGAAGAAGGTGGAAATCCAGTAACAAATTCCCATGAAGATGACATATTCTACAGCAAAAAAGGACATTTTCATAGTCCATTTTTTATGTAAAAACATACTGACCCCATTGAAGATCCATTTCTTCCCCAAGCCCATCTCTCACATTTAAGAAAACCAAAATCCTAGTAACTTTCCTCTGCTTGGATTCCTCAAAGGACATATCAACTTCAAAAAAAACCCTAAGTAATTCCCAATAGCTTTGAAAAGTTCGAGTGACCAAAATTGAATCGAAAAGTTGGGAAATTGAACCCACACCATACTTTTGTCCATCCTTTCTCTACTGACATCAAAAAGAGGAGTCTAGTGCTTAAAAAAAAAATAGATTTTTTTATGCTTCAATTCTAACCTAAGACCCATAAGGAATGATCTGACTACAGAAAATTGAAAGAAAATGAGTTCCTTGTTAATTTAATAACTTCTACCACATAGCCTAGCTGACCCTTCCAAGGCAATATATCCCAATTGATAACATATTTAAGAGAAAAAGATATGCCACTAGCCCAACCCACGAGGGTTTGGCTAGCCATCTTGAGTACTTACTGAAGACCCACATCTTCCCCAAACACCAAACTCCCTAGATTTATTTTGGTTTTTAATACTTTCCACTTCCGACACTTACCACCTCCAACTTTTTGACCAAAGAATCCCTCCACGACCCCTTCTTTGAAACCATGTATATTTAAGCCCCTAAGAGGCCCCCCAAAAACTACAGGTTGTCCAAAGAACCCTTAGTGTTCCTCAGCATCAATGAAGGTCGATATGAAGCCTCCATTATGTTGTAAAGGAGCCTAGAAAACAACCCTATCTAGTGGATAAGAGGAGTAACCGGCCAAAGGCCCAATGGATGAAACTGCCACCGGAACACTAATGGCCACCTCAAGCTCACTGGAGAAAAAGGTGCCCTTGGGAGGGAGGGGTTCCTATATAAAAATATTGTTTCCTTCATCAAGATAACTCCAAAAACTACATATAGGACCCAAGTCGATGACTTGTTTTCTTAGTCTGGGGAAAAAACATGTTGACAAAGAGCCTGACTATTCCTGACCAAAACACAAATCTGGCACTGGAGAAAAACCATTAAACCGCTTCTAAAACGGAGGGTGAAAGAGACAAAAAATTAGAAAATCTAGGGGAGGGCGACATAGTTCCACCTTCCAAACTAGACTGATGTTGACGCATACCCCCAACCCCTTCCTTGTCAGGCATAAGACCACTAACCTCCAACCTAGTTCCACATGTCGCAATCCAGATATCATTTTCCTCCAAATGATCAGAGGAATAATCCATGTGCAGCTCTGATTCCATAGTAAAAAACCTGCATCACACACAAGCTTCAACGATGTTGGAAAGGAAGCCAAAATCCATAGTTGACTTTGGCCCCACGTCAATTGAACCTCCTTCATGTGATAACCCTAACCACCATCGCCTCAAAATATATGTTTGGTCTCAGCCATATCTATATTGTTATCTAAATTATGCATTAATTAAAATAGGGATTATATTGGGGATGTTACATTCCCCATCCCCTACAATTTTTCTCCATCCTTGATGCACAACGTCATGCCAAATAGATATACAAATTTACATCATAATATTTGGAAAATAAAATTTTGAAATCTTTTTACTCTCCAACAACTGTCCCAACCATAATATCTCATTCTTCTCAACCTATTGAACCAAGGATTGTATTCCCTTCACTGCCTTCAGTCTATCGGGCTGCACCATTCTTGTATCAATGATATCAACGCAGGCGACCAAGTATTCTTTCATTTTAGTTTTCATTTTCCTCAATATTTACAAAACATTGTGGGTATTTTTCCCGCATATTTTCTTCATGCTCCCATGTAGCATCCTCAAGACCATAGAAAGTCCATTAAAACTTTACCAACCCTATGGCCTTGTTCCTTAGCACTTTGATTTTCTGGTCCAAGATGGATACTAGTTCCACCTGGAAATATCCTTCGTGCTCCACCTGGATCACATTACAATCAATTATGTGGTTAGGCTTAGGCACATATTTCTTTAATAATGATACACGAAAAACATTATGCACTCTCATGGATGCAGGAAATTTTAACATGTATGCAACTGGCCCTATCTTCTCTAGTACTTCAAAAGGCCCACAATATCTTTCTTCCAACTTTGGGTAACAACCCAATATTATCGAACTTCTCTTTTCTTTCACTTTGAGAAAAAACATGTTTGTCGAATTTAAATTCTCTAAAACACTTTTCTTGTTGTCATAAATTTTCTTCATGTCCTAGGAAGCCTTTAAATTCTACCTGATCTTTGCTATATTTTCTTCCATTTTCTTTAACAATATTGGCCCAATGACAACTTTGTTTGTTGGGTTATCCCAACTCACTGGTGTGTTACATTTCCTTCCATACAAAGCTTCAAATGGAATTGCTGGCCCTTGACCAAGTTGTGTAGAACCTTGGTCACGTTGACTAGTTTTGGGACTTCGACAGGCTTGTCGAAGGCGGAGCGCAAGGCGAAGCAGAGATCACAGGATCTCAACCCCTTCTTAGGGAATTTTTGGGTTTAGGGTTTATGTAACAGGTATGCGATGTCGGCCCATGGGTTTACCAATGTTTAGGCCCTTTTGTAATGTATAAATAGAAAGCTAGGTGATGTAAGTAAGGGAGACCTAGATGTGTAATGTGCTCGGTGAGATAAGTGAGAACATTTATGGATGATATGTGCATATTGTGTGTTAAGACTTGCAAAGTTAACTGCAAGTGATTGTAAGAAGCTTGTGTGCAGATTGTAAGAAGGCTTTGTGCTTAAACCTAGCTCGAGGAAGGAGGATCTGGTGAGGTGCGCGCAGATCTCTTGTCCTATGCAGAGTGGGTTCTTGTGGCTATGTGCTTGTAGAAGATTGAAAGAAGGCAATAAACAAGAGAATATTTGGTGGACATAGCCCCACACTGGGGTGAACCATGTATATCATGTGTTGTGGTTGCTTTGTGCATTATAGTTTCTATGTTATTGATGTGATTTTTTCTTAGTGAAGTGATATATGCTAGATGCATCTGATATAATAGCTTAGTGCTTAGTAATGTGAATGAATGCTAGATTTGATCTATTTCTATATGCTAAGTGCTTATATGTATTATATCGTGTTGAATATTGTGTTGCTCTGTAACTAGGGTTTCAACCTGCGATGTGAATAAGGGTTAAATACTAATGAATGTTAAATTCTAAGTGCTTTGTTAAGTGTTTTAATCATATATCTATGTCCCAGCTAGGTTGTAGACACTTGAGTCCTGCAACCACCCTTGCCTCTACCTCGGGTGAGACTTCATATGCTTCGCAGATGTTGTCGAAAGGGCCGGTAGTTAGGTTTTTCTTGGTGTACTGTTGAAGCATTGAACCCTGGGTCTGCCCCTGTGCCAACAAATGGTTTTGTTTCTGGGACCTGAAACTGTGATTGTTGGGAACTGAAGAAAATAAAGTTATGTGCTCTATGCTAAGAAAGGAATCAGATATAAAGAAAACAGGTAAGATCTTAAAGCTTTGTGCTTTGAGAAAGGTAAGATAAGTGAAAAAATTTGTTTCAAAAGAATGGATCTAGGTATGTCTAATAGATTTTGTCCTAGTCTGAAAACTAGGGCACATCTAGAAGAAAGAAGATTGGATGCGAATAGATCTGATAAGAATAGTGAAAGATATGTTATTCCTATGCATAGAAATAATGCTTGGACTAACAAATGGATGTCGAATCCTAGAAATATTTTTTTGTATGTTAGTTACTGTGATCCCAGTGCGCAGTACAGAAAAGGTTGGGGGTCATTTAAAAGAAAGAGAGGATTAACTCTTTGCTAAAGTTGCAGAAGACCGAGATATCTTGCTAAGGAATGCCCTCGTAGAGTTCCTAGTTTTATTTGTTGTAAAGATATGGACCATGAAGTTTTGGATTGCCCTAGAATGATTTCTAAAGTTGAAAAGATGAATATGAGACAAGAAAACCATGAGACATGCCAAGAAACTAAGGATATGATAGAACCCCAGAAAGAATCAGAGACTGTATTATTACAGATGAAAGAAACCTTGAATGATCACAGAGATATCAACTTATCAAAGAAATTAAATGAGAAGGAATGCATCGAAACAAGAATAGGAGACTTCGACATAGAATGTGTTCTGGATGAGGAAACACAGGTGAATATCATGACAGAAAGAACTTGGGAATTTTGGGAAATCTTTCTATGGTTCCTTCATTGGGAGGCATAGGACTGTTTAAAGGGAAGATGATAACCCTATGTAGATGACTTACCCAAACATCTATGAGTTCTCATGGAACTTCGACAGAAGAAGAATTTGAGATCATTAAATTTGTTGAGAATAGTACTCCATTTGCTATTTTGCTAGGAAAAACCTGGATTGAGAAAGATTAGATACGAAGGAAACAAGGAAAAGAGGATCTAGAACAGAAAAAGAAAGAACTAAGAGATTTCATGGCTAGGAGAATAGCGCACTTACTGGAAGAACAAGAGGACCAGTCGAAGCTACTAAGGACCAGAGATCTAGATATCAAAGGTGAAATAACACGGGAAGACTGGAAACACTTGTTTGTACAAGAGAGTAGGCACCTACCTCAGAAATAGAAGAAGTATTACTCTCAGAAACCTTGAAAGGACATCCACAGTGCGAAGTTACTATCCCAGGAGGAGATAAGAACAATAATGGAAGGAGGAAACCAGTGACTTAGATTACAAGAAAGAAAGCTAGAAAGCTGAGCAAGAAGAAATCAAAGTTAGAAAAATTATAGGAAGTTCTAGGGAGGACTTCGCAGAAGGAAGGTTTGTAGAACTTGAACTTCGTTGGGATATCAAAACAACAAAGATTGGAAATTCACCACGGCGAAGAAATATGACCATTGGAGGCATCTCGACCATTATCCCAATGCTCCAGAATGGCTCGAATCGCAGTTATGGCCAGAAAGATCATCATTATACCATTGGGGTCGTGCCATAATAGATGGAATTGCATTGATTGAGGCATTCCTTCCTGTTGAAAGAGTTTGTTACGACATTGTCTATTTATCCCATCGAGCATTGCACCAAGAATGCTTTTTCCAGTTGTGATTATTTGATACCATAGAGAACTAGTTTCTTTCACGTTGTACCTATTTGAGACCTCGCCACCCATTCTATTACATTGAGTATTTGATCATCGACCTGAGATACCTGATCTCGAGCGTGCATGTCGAGTGACTTCAGAAAAGTAGAAAAATCCATCGAAGAGATCCTAATTGACCTCATGGGTGAGAAGGTCATGTCCATAGGAGTCCAAGCCTCACCGACGAGAGGAGTGCAAGCATCTGCTTCGACTACTCGTGGATCTAGACCATCCTAAGCTGTGACAGAGAAATGAATCAATAATTGTGATGACTTGGCGAATGTGAATCTCATCCCATCTATCCTGCATGATTATATCCCGCCTCTAGCTGGTGCAGTTAGTCGAGACAATGTTCTGAGGGACTTCAACTACACCTTGATCGCTACATACCTCCCAAAGGGGATACATGTAGTTGGACTGCAGTTGGTACAGATTATGATGTTGAATATCAATGACTTCAACTTGGTAGATCACAAGAACCATGGAATGCTCACCCCACATAAGTATTTGACTAGGACCAAGGGGAATAATTTGAATATCATCCCCCAGCCATGGACTATGGACATCATGAGGTACACTATCCTGAACGTGATGAAGATACCACACTTTGGAAGGAATCAAGAGGTTAACACATGCGTTAAAATCATGTTTTCTTGCTTCCATGGTAGTTATCTATGGCTGGAAAGATGCATCACTATAGATACGATGCTAAACCATCAGATCATTGGATTAAGCATGCAAGGACTAGACCCACAAGACTTGTATCCAGGGAAGGCTGCAGATCGCGCCCTAGCACAGAAAATCAAAGACACCTATAGAGATTTGGATAAGGGGAAGAAAGGTTACAAAGAAGCCTCCATTCAGAATGGCACAGTGCACCTAGCCTACCAGTTGGTTTCTGGTAAGATAGTAAGGAAGAACAGACCCACGTAGGTCATAGGGTTCGTTGTTGACCTCATGGGAAAATGCGTAGAAGGAATAAAAATGAACTAGATGAGCTACCTCGTCAACCATTTAGAGAAAGACTATCGCAAATCTTAGGATCAGGGCTATGAGTTCCACTTTAGTTGGTTGTTGATCCTCATCACTTTCATTTCTTGGGAAATGTCGGAAGGTGCAACCTTCCCTGAGATTGATCCATCAGAACCCTTAGCGGCGAAGTTCACCACTCTCTGGTATTCGAGTGACATGGAGAAACAATGGAAGTCAAACATGGTTTTTCAAACCTACTACCTACGGTTGAAGAGGGATATTGATTCTTTCCCTCGGATGACACTGAACACCCTACACAGGTTTAGACCATTTGTCAAGTTCCACACAGATAGAAATTTTATTTATATAACTGCGTGCGGAGACGAACACAAAGAAGAGTTGCAGAGTTAGTATAAACTCACAAAGGAGGACATGGAATAAATCACTAAGGAATGGCCTATAGAGTTCCTTATACCAGTCGACCAGGCAGAACTGTCTGACCTCGACCTCATCGGAAGTCCTGTGGTTACTCACGAAGAGTATGATGCACCCAGCAGTAGCAGAAGGGAGAAAAAGGAAGAGGTATAGAAGCTGAACAACGCATCAGAAGAAACTACTTCAGACTCACCTGGAGGGGGAGGTGATGACGAAGTAGACAAAGAAGAGGACAAAGGAGAAGAAGACAAGAATAAACAAGGTGAAGTAACACCGCCTAGGGATCCTATTGATGAAGCTGAGACCTCTAATAAAAGAAAGGTTTCCCTCATGAAACCTACATCGTGGAAGAAGCCCAAAGATAGTAAACCATAGATGTAGACTTTTCTCACGATGGATGACATAGATTTCATCATCACCACTATCTCAGATACCTCAGAAGATATCTTACAGTGCAATGAAGCTAAATAAGAGACCATGTATGAAAGAATTGAAGCATAGCTGAAAGGGGTACAACAAGCCCTCTACTCCAACCACGTAATGTCTATTGAGCCCCCATCATCAGAAGGAACAAAGTTGGGATATGAACCTTCCCAGCTATTATAATATATTAGATATAAAATGTATGCAGAACTGAAATAAAATGCTAGTAATGGCATAATAACAACAATATAACCAGAACATTCACCACAATAACACTAAAATGATATAAGAATAACAACAGAAATATCACTTTGAATATAAAAGCAATGTTCATGGGCCTGTTCGAGGGGGAAACCTACACTTGAGAAGATCTCTATTACAATAATATCCAAGCTAGGGTTCTCATACCCTCGAATCCTATTTATACTAAAATGAAGCATCTAGAGGAAGATCCTTCTAGAAGCAAAATCTTCTATTAGGTCTTCTTACATCTGCCTTATTATATTTTATTGAAAGGCCTTATTAATATTGACCTTTATTACATCTGAATATATTGTTCTAACTATGTGTGGGTTAGGACCCTAACATGTCCGCCCCCTTAAAAACAACCTTATCCTCAAGGCTTGAGATGAGGAAATTGTTGTAGAATGGTAGATGGTTCCTAAGTGGCGTCTGCGGGAGTTGTATCTTTCCACTGTACTAGCACTTCCTTGATGGTTCTATGATGTAGGAGACACTCACGCTGGTCCAAAACTACTTTTGGTTGTAACCAAATGGATCCTTCTTTAGCTAACTCTGGAAGGTTGGTTTGAATTTGGCATTTATCTCCAATCACCTTCTTTAAGCATGAAACATGAAAAACAGGATGTAGCTTCGAATTATTGGGGAAAGCTAACTGAAAGGAAACTTGTCCCACATGATTGAGTATGGTATAAGGACCATAAAATTTGTGCGCTAACTTCTGACAATGCTCGGCCTTGAGGGAAGTTTGCTTGTAAGGTTGCAGTCGAAGAAACACTTGATCCCCTTTTGCAAATTGACGTTCAGAGCGACCTTGATCTGCTTATTTCTTCATGCAATTATGTGCCATGACCAAATTCTCTTTGAGGGTACGGAGAATAGTCTCTCAAGTTGTAAGTGTTAATTCAATTTCCTAGACCTTCGAAGCACCTAGCAAGTATGAGAGAATTGAAGGTGGCTTCTATCCATATACTGCTAAAAAGGGAGTCATGCATGTAGTTGTATGGTATGAAGTGTTGTACCACCATTCAGCCAGGGATAACCATTGAGCCCACTGATTTTTCTTTTCTGAGGCAAAACACCTCAAATATTTTTCCAAACACTTGTTGAAAAATTTCGTTTGGCCATCAGTCTGGGGATGATATGTTGTGTTGAGATGAAATTCATTTCCTTGTATCTTGAACAGTTCTTGCCAAAAATTTCTTGTGAAAGTTGGGTAGCGATCAGAAACAATATAGTTTGGCATTCCATGAAGCTTGAAGACTTGATCCATGAATATTTGAGCCACCATGGATGATGTAAATGGGTGTTGAAGGGCGCAGAAATGAGCATACTTGGAAATATGATCAACAACCACCATGATGACGGATTTATTTCCCAATTTGGGTAAGCCGGTAATAAAATCCATAGAGATATCCTTCCAAACAGCAGGTGGAATCGCGAGCGATTGTAGTGTGCCCGACGATTTGACTGTTTCTCCCTTGTTGCATTGACGCACATCACGTTCAGCTACAAAATTATGAATGTCATGTTTCATACCATCCAAGAAAAAGGAACGTTTGACCCTGTCATAGGTTTTGGTGAACCCGAAGTGCCCTACTGTGGGTGTAGCATGAAGCTCAGAAAGTATCGTGGATTTAAGCTTTGATTGTTTACTTAAATACGAAAAGCCTTTGTATAGAAGTTCATCATGGAGCCAAGAGTACCCTAGGGAAGATAGAGCCTTGGACTGCAATTGGTGGATCAACTGCAAACTTTTGGGATCTTGTAGCCATTCCTGGTGAACGGCTTGGAGCCAATCTAGTACAATGAATGAAAGAGAAAAAAGGGATCCTTCGTCTTCATATTTTCAGGAAAGTGAATCCACAACTACAGTGTCTTTGTCTTTCTTATAAATAATCTCATAATCATATCCAAAGACTTTAGTCACCCATTTTTGTTGTTCTAGGGAGGAAATGTGTTGTTCAATAAAATACTTGAGGCTTTGATGGTCTGTCTTAATTTGGAAACATTGCCCGAATAGATAAGGATGCCACATATCCACGACATGTAGAATAGCCAAAATTTCCTTTTCATAGATGGATTTGCCCATATTTATTTCAGATAGTTTCTTGCTGGTAAAGGCCAAAGGTCAACCCTCTTTCATAAGGACAACACCAATTCCTTTCCCTGAGGCATCACATTCCAACACAAAGTTCTTTGTGAAATCGAGAAGGGAGAGGATTGGAGTGGTGCACATGGAAATCTTCAAGGTCTGAAAAGCTTGAGCAGTGGTTGGGGTCCAAGTGAAAGAGTTCTTTTTTAGGAGAGTGGTGAGAGGTGTTGCAATCTTCCCATAATTCTTAACAAATTTGCGATAATACCCTGTTAATCCTAGAAATCCATGCAAGCTCTTAAGAGTCTTTGGGTGAGGTCGGTATTGCATAGCTTCAATCTTTTTAGGATCCACCCTGATGCCATCTTTGCCAACCAGATGACCCAAGTATTCTACTTCTGAGGGGCCAAAAGAACATTTAGATTGTTTCAGGAAAAGTTGGTGTTGAGAGAGTAGATGGAGAACTCGATCCACATGAGAAAGATGGTTTGTCCAGGTTTTTCTATAGATGAGGATATCGTCAAAGAAAACTAAGACAAAATGGTGGAGAAAAGGACAGAAGACATGATTCATGAGGCTTTGGAAGGTGGAGGGGGCAT
The DNA here is from genome assembly GCA_000966675.3 of Picea glauca. Classification (NCBI taxonomy): domain Eukaryota; kingdom Viridiplantae; phylum Streptophyta; class Pinopsida; order Pinales; family Pinaceae; genus Picea; species Picea glauca. The sequence continues at coordinate 498,267 of JZKD02S1657686.1, forward strand.
TACACAAGCCAAAAGGCATGACCAAAAACTCATAGTGGCCCTCATGAGTTCTAAAGGCAGTCTTGGGAATGTCTACCTCTTTCATATGTATTTGGTGGTAGACTGAATGGAGATCCATTTTAGTGAAGAATTGAGCACCACTCAATTCATCTAGGAGGTCTTCAATGACAGGAATGGGGAATTTGTCTTTGATGGTAAGTTTGTTGAGGGCACGGAAGTCAGGACACATTCACCAAGAACCTTCTTTCTTCAGGACCATGACCACAGGAGTTGAGTAGGGGCTCGTACTAGGGCGGATAATGTCTGCATTAAGGAGTTCCTGGACCATTTTCTCAATTTCATTTTTTTGGGAAAAGGGGTGACGATATGGACGGATATTGGGAGGAAGGCTTCCGGGTACAAGGGGAATGGAATGATC
>JZKD02S1657686.1:498694-524438 GCA_000966675.3 Picea glauca
ATAGGATGTCCTATTCTCACGCAACCGAATGCTAATACAGGAGCTGAACGAGGTATTGTTGTTACGGCTGGTGTAACAGCTCCTTCTCATAGCTGCTGATGTTGTTTCAGCATCGTAATTCACAGGCTGTTTCATCCATGTGAATTGCGCCCTTTGACTGTGTCAGCCTTGACTGCTAACTGTCACGGCTCGTGATTCAGCATCTGCATCCTCGAACTATGTAGTTGTTCTGTGCTTCAGCATGAGTTCAACAGCGACTCTGGACAGTTCTGTGTTTCAGCATCGGCCTTGAATACTATACTGCAAATATGGACACTTATGCACTTCTAATCAATGGTTAAGTATGAGAGTGATGTAAAATATCATGCAAAACATATTAGACATGTAGTGATGAGAAAGGACGTTGTATACCTTGGAATGATCAGATGAAATGATAGTATAAGTCTAAATACAGGTGATCCAGGGTATAATAATGGCAAAAAGTATGGGCAAAAAGGTACAATATGTGGTCCTAACAGCAAGGAAATTTGAAACCTCTTAATTTACTACTAGAGGATTGAGGAGATATCGAAGAGTGAGTGCCCCCAAGAATGGTGGGACTTCCAAGAGCATGACTGCTCCCAAAACTAAACATGCCCCTAGGGGTAAATGTGGACCCTACAAAACAAAATGCCCAAAATTAGTCACAGGGAAGAAACCCCCGGGACCAGATGTGTTAACAAAGGGGAAGCCTACCCATTGTGAAACAATTCCCCCAAGGGAAGGGTATTCTAACATAAGGAAAGTTGAAACCTCCTAACATACTACTAGCCCTAGTATGACTAGGGACGACCCGAAAACCACTAGAAATATTCCACCTAAAAGGTACACCCACACCTGATGATGTCGGGCCTCTCATAGGATTGGTGGAGGTGGAAGGATTTCCACCTTCCATGCTGAAACTAATGCTCATCCCCCCACCAAAAAAGGATCCATAAGTGGGCATCGAAATAGATTGGATGGGCCTATGAAATCTAGGTATACTAATGGATGGAAAGGATGACACAATCGACGTCCTCTAGATCAAGGTACCTGTAGAAAATGTTATGGATGGTGTAGTTCCAATGGTGCTAAGGGATGGTAACATGGACATCACAGGGATTTCCCCCAATCCCACTTGAATATGGTATCGATGGTTCACCTACATTGGATGAAACACTCAATCCTGACGTGGCGGGAGGATTTCTAAACAAAGAAAAAGGCTCACTAAATATATCCCTTACTTGGACAAGAAGGGGTGCTTCTGGATCAACCAAAGGAGGGTTAAATTTGGGTGGAGGGAATTCATCTACCACTTCCACCTCGACCAAACCAGTCTCATCAAACCAAAGATAATACCCTTTGAATTCTTGGTCACCTACTTCATGTCACTTAAGAGCTGGTTGTTCCTCCATGATGGGTTCTATTCCTCATAGATGATGGGACCGACATGGTGATTCAACCATGGTGAATGTAATATTTGTAAATTCAAACACAATTAAACCTAAGACCGGCCTAGACTCGAACTCAAATAACAAACCCCTAACTAATCTAGGAAAACAACAAGCAAACCAATTGGCTGAGGGGCCTTTTGAAAACCAACCCTATAAGGGAGATGAATTCCCCACAATATTGGATAGCAAAGGTATGAGGAACAATTACGATGATCTATGAGAAACAACCATGACCAGTGTAGGTACCCTTTATTAAGGAGAGCACCCTCTAGGGGAACTAAGACCATGAACATATGTCTTCCCCAAGTACTGTAGGCATGTCCCACCTGTAGTCACCTCTATTGGCTACCTAGGAAATGTCAGTAAGTGTACCACCTTACAATCAATGACCAAGTGAACAATTGTAGGTACAACCACACATAAGGGAAAGGTAACTAAGCCCAAAGTTCTGAAGGAATTACCTCACACAGAGGTGTGGCACCAATGAAACCCCCGTATATGTATGAATTCAAGTGATACTACAAACACCAAAATGAGTAGAGAGGGGTAATATCCCTACTTGCTCTGATGTGATCTCATGCTTAACTTCTTTGTTATAGGAGGCTCCCTACCCACTGGTTGCAAGAATGGATTTATCACTCATTAATGAATTCTAAGTTTCATTTTCATGGCCTTGGAGAGTTTACTGTCCAATCCTATTCCAAGGCCCTAAGCCTATCTAATGTTGGTTCACTATAAAATAAAAGTGTCTAATAAATTTCAAATTACATAGTTTATTTTTATGGCTATTGGTTAAGTCAAAGGGAGAAAAATGAAACTTTTTGATGATGTTGTGACTCTTGAACCAACGAGGAAAATGAAATTATACTAATGCAATTTTTTCGATTCAATGAAATCTAGATGTGAGAGGGAAAGGATAAAAAATTTCTTTGTACTCTTGAAAATGAAACCTCACACCCCAAGAAACCAACAAACAATTTTGATATGAAAAAATTTCAAGAATTTGAAACCAAACAATGAAGAACCAATGCACTATTTTCATTAATCCTTCAAAAGCAGTTAAGCATACAACATTTTTTTGTTTTTTTGCTTTTATATTTTCCCAAATAAAATGAAAATGTCTCTTAATCTAATAAATAACAAAAATGCAAAAGGAAAACTGGAAAAATCAACTATCAAAGGGGTTGTAGTAAATTTAAAGTGATGTTGGATCATCCCACTGCAATGTCTCTACCAAGATCACACCCAAACCTTACCTAGGAGGATAGATCTAGAAATGAATAAAAGTTCCACAAGGAGAAACCAATACAATAAATGTCAAGCACTACCAAATATTTTTAGATATGTTAGGTTCACTGCCCAACTTCATTGGATCTCCCATAAAGAAAATGAACATATCCAGGAAATGCAAACATGCCACACAAATACACTCCAAACTCAACTTGAAGGAAAATCATGTGACAAAATAACTCAAATAGAGGTAACATCACTATCAAAATATACCACTCAAAGACTTCAAGGATTAGGTGAATGAATCTAATATCAAGAGCATGGGTATCCCTTCAATTCTTCGGCTTACATAGATCATTGTGATATGCAGGCTAGTTAATAGGTGATGATCACCACGTGACCAACATACTTCAACCCATGATGATGTAGACAAAAAAAAAAATTAGAAAAGTATGGATATATTCCATACCTCTTAGATATGTGTGAGATCTATCAGATCTAATAGGTCTAAACTCTGTAGGATTCTCAGTAAGGAAATCAAAACAAATCATAAAGAAGCAGAGTATAGATTGGTAAAGAGACCCAAACTAGAAAAGATTCTTCCCCAGTATGGTCACAAGTTCTGTTATGGTATAAAATCTCACAGGGATATCACTAAGTAAGCATCAATATATCCCTAGGATCTTCCTATTGATCCTAGAAAAAAATAAGCTTAGATTTCTACGGTTTCCTAGATCTAATACAAGTAATCTCTTTTACACCAAGAAATGATAGATTAGCATACCTTTTCTTTGAAGGTTGTTCCTTTGTATCCTGGTTGTTGCAGATCCTGAAATACAACTCCAACTCCAACTCCAAATCATGCAACCTACTTATTGCACACAAGAAACAAACAACACCAATCTCCTACTTATCCCAGTGATATAAATAATTAATCTATCTAGATCTAACCTAATCAACCAATCATAAGACAAGATCCAAGAATTTGCAAAATGAAATACAAATCGTTTGGGGGACAACCATTGATCTATATATTAAAATCAAGAAATTACATCAATATCACACCTTTGGATGTGGATGCAATTTCTCCTTTGACTCCTTGTTCATTGCTTCTCCTCGGCTTCTTGATCTATCTAGGAACTCTAATTTCTGGCTGATGTGAATGGAAAAGTTCCTCTGCAAATGGAAAATATAACACTAGTATTGGTTCCTCCCTTCTTTCTCAAGACTTTCCTTTGTTATATTAATCCTTGGAAGAGGCTTGGGAGAGCTTATATATCTTCTAGAGACTCAAATTTTGTGAGTTCCTAGGCTCATGCCATAACGATATAACTCGTCCCTCTCTTATATATTTGTAAATCCACCAACACAAAAGGTTTAAAATTTCATCGTTTGTTGCACTATAGATGATGTGCAATGATCATCACATGTTTTCCCCTATGAGAATCTCAATGGCCTCCAAAAAGGGCCCAAACCCCTAGAAAAGCATGTATTTTGGCTTTCATCTTCTTGTGAACTCCCTTCTAACTTGTAGGGTGGAAATTAAGGCTATAACAATGATAATAAGGTGTTGAGTTCTCATGGTGAAAACCCAACCTGGTTGGTATTTCGGTCATCATATTATTGCAAAAATGAGACCCATGGTCCATTAAAATAGTCTTAGAAACATTGAACCCTCGAATAATGTGATTGAATACAAATAATGTTGTTGTGGTTCCATCGTTAGAAAATATAGGAAATGTCTTGGCCCATGTCGAGTAAAATATATGTTATCTATTTTGACATTAAATTGTCAACCTAGGGCTTGTAAGCTTCGAGGTGCCAACACGGTATGTGCAGGTCTAGATCCTTAATCTAGCCTATCCTAGCCTAATCTAATCTAATGCCAATAAACTCAAATAATGAAGAGATTTAATTTAAATTTACAGAGTAATATACAACTATGAATGGTGCACTCATTATTCTAAGTAATCAAATCTTGAAGAGAAATCTGTCACTATGAACAATTAGTCTAAGAAATAAACTTTTTGAATAAGCAAGCAAGAACAATTAGTCTAAGCAATAAAATCTTTGAATAAGCAAGCAATAATAATTAGTCTAAGCAAGAAACTCTTTGAATAAGCAAGCAATCTTTGAATAAGTAAACACTCCTTCAACATCAATTACTCTTTTCTTACACTAATCTACTACAATCTATAAACCTTATGCAAAGATATTTGAAATCAGCTCCAATACTATCACTCTAGTGTTGGAAATACAATTAACAATTTATGCAAATCTATAAACTCATAACTAGTACTAATTAAAAATGATAACTCAAAATCGTAACTAGGACATAATTCAAAATCATAATTCAAATTGTACTATGATCCTAGCATTCTAATGCTGAAAAATAAAGTGAACAATTCACGTAAATCTACAAGAAGTAATTGGCTTAATTTAATAAAGTAGATGTGGCTAAACGAAACACTACATAAGTAACCAAACTATAGAATGATTTACAATTTTATAAACACAAACAAAGAGCTAGGAGTAAACAACTTATAAGAAAATGAATTACAACTTGCAATCAAGGTATTAGGAATCTAAATAAAATCAAGTAAACATGGACTCTGTCTAACTTGTTATTCTGCAAGTGATTTACAATTTATGAAAAAGAGACATGATGGCATAATTAAATAGTTTTTACACAAGTAAACTACAACTTGCAAATAAAATGTTAGAAATCAAAATATAAAAAATAGAAATGGACGTCCACACATGTTCTGTGACACATAAAATTCAGGAAATGAGCTGCAAGTTAGAGAAGATACACAAGGATGTGAATTAAACAAGAAATCTGAAATTAAAAAGATATACACAATGAATGGAATTTAAACAAGAAATTTCGAAATTGAAGAGATATGAAAGGAAATTATACATATGCAAATATATTTACTGATATAAACAACTAACCAGACCATTGGTGGGCCCCCCAGAAGGTCTTGGCACTGCCTCAAGGTAAAAACGTAGTCCCAAAATTGATATTAATCACCATATTTTTACAGCCAAATCAAAATAATGTCTGTGTGTATGCATACCAATTCGTTTTTCTTCCTGGCATAGAAAACATGTATTTATAGAGCTGAGAGGTCAACCTATGATCCTCTCAAAATAGTGTATTCATAAAAAAATAAGTTACATCATTAAATATCTAATTCTGTTGAGGAATCTTCATTAAATGCTTGAAACAGAGTGAGTAAATAGGCCATGGATCTTGGTCATCTTCAATGGATGAAAGTAAATTTTGGTAGGAAACCGAGAAAGAGGGATCCCAAGGGAAAAAAAACCATGTGCTCGAATTTCATAACGGTGCCCCGAGATATACGGATCACTAACTTCTCTGCGCTTCGAGTGCCAAATGGAGTGTCGGATAGAGTGTCATATGGGGTGACGGATGGAGTGTCAGATGAAGTATTGGAGTATTGGAGGGTTGGATCAAGGACCACGAACTGCTCTCAATCTGTTTACAATTTTAGGAAAAGGCCCACAAGGGACCTAATTGGGCATATTGGGCACAAAACCCATGTGCCTGATTTTTATGATTCATCTTCCTCTTCCCATAAATTAAGATCTAAGTTATATGCCTTGAACAGTGTCGGATGAAGGTCCAGATGAAGGTTTGGATGGAAGGTTGAATCACATTTTTTACCTGTTGCAAGCAAACAAGAAATGTTAGATCAGTGTAACCATGTAACTTAAGATTATTTAATCATCAAACCATTGCAAAATGATGATTACACATACCTTGTGCGATTCCATGGAAAATTGATGTATAAAGCTTGATAATACCTTTAAAATGGCTAAATGAGATCATAGCATATGTAATATCGCATGCAAAAAGGATTTGATCATCACAATAAAATAGTCAAAACACGAACCCAACAACCCACTTGGTAAAGTAGTCCATAGAAACAATTATGTATCCATGGCCATTCATTGAGGTAGGCTTACATGTCATGAAATAAATCCCCCATTTAGCAAAGGGATCGATGAAAACCACATAATGTAATGGAGTAGGATGAGCATGCATTATTTGAGTGAATATTTGACATGGGAAAAACTTTTGGAACGCATGCATAAAATCCTTGAAGATCATGGGCCAAAATCATCATATACGCAAAATATTATACGAAGTGTCCAACCTTGAGAGATGAGCACCACATGCTCCAACATGAAAATCATTTAGAGCTTTCTCACCTTCCTCATGGAAAAGGCATCGACGTAATATAAAATGAACCCCTAATGATAAAGAGTGGCATTGATGATGAGGTATTGTCTAACTTTTTGGCATATGTTTTAGTATTCATCATGGGATAGTTGAGAATGAAGGCACTAGGTTTGGATATGTACTAGGACATCCCCATACTAGGGTTTAGAAGAATCAATGAGAAATAATAACTCATTAAGAAATGAGTCATTATCCCAGGGTTTATCATCGACTTGGGGAATTTCAAGCATCAACTTGTTGAAAACCAAATATTTCTTATACTTGGAAGAAACAAGCTCGACGTCAAACTCTTTTAAGATAGCAATCCACTTCAAGTATTTTTCCCCAATTATTTTATGGATCAATATATGTTGCATTGGGTTGGATTCATAAATAATGATGGTCTTCCACAAGAGTATATAATTCCATAAATGTTGGACATCATGCATAGCTTCCAAGCCCAAATTTTATACATGTGAATACCAAAGCTCTGGAATATCAAGGCCTTTTCGAAGATAGAATATTACATGTTCTTTTTTTCATATTGTCCTCTTTGACAAGCACAATGCTAATGGTGGATTTAGAGGCTACAAGATAGAGAAATAAGTTCTGACTATAATGAGGAGATATCAATAAGGGAGTCAACATCAATTCCTTTTTCAAGGTATCAAATTACCATTGGGAATGGTTGTCCCAAACAAAAGGAATTCATTTCTTCAAAAAGTGTATAAAACCTTTAGTTATCTCATCATAGTTAACAATGAATCTACATAAAAAAAATATCTTCCCTTGCAAACTAATGCAGGAGAAAAACCACCCCGAACTAAAGTTGGAATTCCATATCCCTCTAGAAGGTGAAATGTGGTTGAGAGGACACCATTTCCCTTGATTCTCATGATAGTGTTTGTTGTTTGAGCGATTCTAGCAATTGGAATAGATGAGATATGATCAATCCGATCCTTATTGTATTTTTTATGTATTTATAATGCATTCCTATGGGAAAAATGGATCAAGCCATTCAAATGTCACCAGGCCAAGGCCAGCCAGGCCCATTGAGGCCTTTGTATGTAATCTGATTTTGATTTTAATGATATGTGTGGACTTGTGATTGTATGTCTTGACTGTGTGTTTTAACCTATAGAGTCTATGAGTGAATGCGTCTGAGAGAGACATGAATATATGTTGTAGGTTTGAACCCCACGAGAAGAAACAGAGAGAAGATCGATCGTCGATCACTGAAAGGATCTATGACAATCTACTGACAATCAATATCATAATTTGAAGAGATTTGACTGTCTATTTCCATGATAATTGATGGTTGTTACATATGGATCGAGACTTCATAAGTTTTTGAGTTATGTGTATGTTGGATACCGGTAAAGGACCTGACTCGGTAGTCATTTAACACTTGGTTCCCAGCCAAGGTTTTATGGAACCAACGTTGAAATACCAAAGGTGATCCATGAAGGGTTAGAGATAAACAAGTCGCCAAGGATGTTGGGAATGGTCATAGTTCAAGCTGTGATGTCAACAGGAAAAAATTGAGAGTTGTAAGAAGAACGAGGTCGAGACCTCTTGTGAAGAAAATGAGACCCGCGAGAGAAAGTGAAATTTCTATGAACTTCATGGAAAAATGAAATCAATGTGAAACTAAGATAAAGAGACTCTGATATGTGGAATGTAGGGTGCATAGAAGGAATGATTGGAGTTTATAGCTGAAAAAAACTATACTAAGCTATGTGTGGGCATGGAGAACCCACAAGTTAGAGGATGGAACTCTGGAAAATTTGATTCGAGGGACCTCTAGAATCTTTCATCATCAAGTGGTATCAAAGAAGGGAAATATTTTGATGCGTGTGAGTCGGTAGGTGCAAAATCCTAGGGGAGAAAAGGAGTGTTGAGAAGGTTCCATAGGAGAGAACTTGTAATGCCAAAAGTTCAAGCTTAGGAAAATCTTGATGAGTTATTTGGTAGCAGTTACAGAGGCTTGCTATAGGAGAAAGGATTAATTGTAGCTCATTATTGAGCATGAGGAGAAGCTCAACGTTAGATGGAATGATGCATGAGGAAAAAGGAATACCAGAGAGTGAAGATGATGCAACATTTGAATACACGTGATCAGGAGACCATGAAATGTTTCTACCTTGGGAGTCTGATGCAGGAGAAAGACCACCCCAAATCAAAGTTCAAACTCCAGAACCCTCTAGAAGGTGAAATGTGGCTGAGAGGACATGATTTCCCTTGATTTCCGTGATAGGGTTTCTTGTTGGAGCGATTCTAGAAATTGAAATTTATCGAATATGATCAATATGATCCTTATTGTATTTTTTTATGTATTTATAATGTATGTCTGCAACAAAAATGGAGGTGGCTAGTCAAATGTAACTAGGTCAAGGTCGGTCAGGCCTAGTGATGCCTTTGTATGTAATATGAGTTTTAGTTTAATGAGATGTGTGGACTTGTTATTTTATGTCTTGAATGTGTTTTTTAATCTGTAGAGTCTGCGACTAAATGCATGTGAGAGAGGTGTGAATATATGTGGTAGGTTTGAACCTGCGAGAAGGAGTAGAGAGAAGATTGATCGTCGATCATTGAAAGGATAGACGACAATATATTGGAAATCAATATCATAATGTGAAGGGATCTAACCATCCATTTTCATGAGAATCGATTGTTTTTACATATGGATCAGGACTTCATAATTTTTTGAGTTATGTGTATGTTGGATATGGGTAAAGGACTCGACCCAGTAGTCAATTAACACTTGGTTCCTGGCCAAGGTTTTATGGAGCCATCATCGAAATACCATAGGAAATTCATTAAGGGTGATGGGAATGGTCATGGTTCAAGCTATGACTTCAATAAGAAAACATTGAGAGATGGAAGAAGAACAAGGTTGATATATTTTGTGAAGAAAACGAGAACTGGGAGAGAAAGTGAAGTTCCTATGAACTTCACAGAAAAAAAATCAACAGAAAACTTAGCCAAAGAGACTTGGATATGTGGAATCGAGCGCGCATAGAAGGAATGATTAGAGTTTATTGATTCCAATATCTATATTAAGTTGTGTGTGGGCATGGAGAACCCACTGGTCCGAGGATCAAACTCTAGAAAATTATATTCGAAGGACCCCGAAAATTGGTCATCATCACAAACTTTGGAGTTGGCTTATAGTATGAGGAGGTGGAAATAGTATGAGGAGGTGGAAACTTAACAATCACTTCAACCTTAAAAGGATCAACCATGATACTATACTTGGACACAATTAAGCTTAGAAAACACCCAAATATCACACAAAATATACACTTATGTGATTTCAAATGAATATTATAGTAGTGGCATTGGATAAAATGGGCCACAAGTGTCTAAGAAGATCCAATCACCTCTTAGAATGAGTAGCCAAATAATATAAGTATGCCTCTATAATATATTTTATTTAATGAAATTTGTATGACATGGAATGTTGGAATGTATCCCTAACATTTTTAATACCAAATGGGAACTTATGATAAGCAAAAATACCCCAAGGAAAAATGAAGGAAGTCTTGTGTTGATCTTCTGGTTTGATATGGATTAATTATATCCGAAGAAACCATCCATGAATGAGAATATTTCACCCGGTGCATTCATCTATAATTTTATCAATTAACGAGATAGGATAATTATCCTTAGAAAAATCCTTGTTCAAATCCATATAATCAACATAGACCCTATTGGTGCTTCGTTTCTTAATGACTGGGACCATATTGGATACCCATTCAGTCAAGGGAATTGGATATATAAACTATGAATGAAGAATATTTTTAGCCTCCACCTTGATGGAAATATATTTCTTTAGGTTTACTGGTTAGATATTTTTCCGAACATGCTTAGATATATCATACATATTGATTTCATGCTCAATAATCTGAGGGTCAATACTAGGAATTTCTTTGTATGACCAAAAACATATGTCATGGAATTATTTGAATAGGAAAGTGTAAATTTCAAGTTCCTGAGGAGAACAATCAACACCTATCAGGATGCATTGCATGACACATGGATTCATTAATATGCCAATGTTTATGGTTTTCAAAATGTTGGCCAAATTCCCCTATGAAAATACATCCTGAGTCAAAACAAGAGATTTGTATCGTTGAACATTATCAGGACAAATATGATTTTTAATCTCATCCTAAACTATTCGAAATCAGAAACAAATGACTCACTATGGTGCATTTCATCCCATGGACCATCAGTTGCATCCATGTCCTCCATGATGGACTCATTATAAGGAATATTGATATCTAGGAATTCATGTGAAGTAGGATGAGGAGTGATTCCCTAGGAAGGCCTAGAGTATTGATCGAATTCTAGATCCTATTGGAAATCTGGATTAAGGGAAGTAGATGTTGATTATATTTCATGATAGGAAATATCAACCACTATGAGTAGCATGATATATTTGTAACACTCAAACTCCTATGGATGAGGTACCACCCATGGATCAAAATATTTTAGGGATCCATTGGTAAGAGAAGATATCATGTTAATAGGAGAAACATTCAGAGAAGGAGGTGCTGGGGGAAGGGAAAATGTACCCATCAAGGAGGAGTCTTTGGACATCCCCACACCAACACTCATATACACACTCTTGGAATCACCAACAAAGGGTACACTGGAAACTAAATTGGTCCTAAGGTTCAGGGTGTAGAATACAAGGTGGTCAATGGTGATGATCTTTCCTTAATGAGGAAAGTGAAGGACTTAAAACACTGACGAGACAATAGTCATCATCTCATAGAACCAAGTGTGCCCAAGTAGTAGATTATACTCTAGCATATCATCAACCACTTCCACCTCAATGGATATTGTCTTACCACTTAACTCGATAGGCAATGTGGTGATGATACCATGAGGTTGAAAAATGTGTCCATCCAAGGATTTTAACATGGTGTTATATGGATCAATATTTGGAGAGCTGACAAATTTACAACATGAAATGGACATAATACAAGTGTACACTCCTTCTTACACAACCATTCAATAGATTGTTGTCCCATTGACTATTAATTTGATTTGAAAATCCATTTGGTGGTAGAGCCTATTGTGATCTTGGTCCAAGTCAAATGTAATCAAACTAGCCTTTTAGGGGTAACCCTTCCTGTGGATGACAATAATTCCTCATTCTACATTGGGAAGCTCTGAAGGACTTCGAGAGAATACACGACACATGGTGCATGGACCAAGGCTTCCATGATATTGTTGTTGTGGGTGGCTCATGCATTGGGATTATGAGTTGTTCATTGAAGAAAAAACTTGGGTGGGAAAAGAACTATCTCAAAATATGACTTCTCTATTTGGAAAGGTCCACCAGGATGGGAAGAGGGTACTTGATCCTAATGCATAGGACCAACCTCAGTATTTTCATAATTACAAGCTCGAGATTTCATTGAAACTATTTTTTCACACATGAACTCATTGGAATTTGATGATGACCCCTCGAACTGAGGGGTACCTTCCATGCCTCCTTGCAGAGGGGTGGGATTTGTAGTAACCATTTTCTATGGTTGGGGAGGAAATGGATGGGTCAAAACATTAAGTTGTTGGAGAGCCTTCTGTTGGGAGAAGTACCGATGAATTTCATCCATATTTGGACACTAATGAATAGGATGGTCTTCCCCATAAATATTGCAAGGGAACCTATTCTTTTTCTTATACTTAGAACCTACTTCAAGATTGTTTTGGGTTTGAGAAGTCCCACGCTCATTATTAGAATTTTTCTTTTTGTTTTTCTTTTTTCCTCTAGGTTTCTAAGGATTCTTCAATTGCATGGACTACACCAAATTCATGTCAGAGGTTTGAGATGTAAATTTAGTTTGAGTGGTGGGCATATTGGTTGGTTGGTTTGATGTGATATTTAATTGTCCCAACTAAATAACCAACTCTCCCACTGATTCATTGGAAACAAAACCCACCAAACCATCAATATGTGGGCCCATATTGGACATGTGAGGATCCATCGATGACCTAGGAGAATGTGGTATAATGTCATATAAAGTTCCAGAATGAGACTAGATCAAGTCCAAATTCTAGGCACATAAAATGGCCTACTCCTCTGTAACCTCCATGTTCATAGTTACATCCTTGGTTATGGGTGAAAAAAGAGACTCAATGAACCAATCCATAAGGAGTTGGTTAGGAAACTGAGCCTTAATGAGCCTATATCTCCATATCCACTCATGAATGTGATCAAAGATGTGGGTGGAAGTATCTTGATGAAAATATGTCAAGATCTATATTCCTATCTCATACCGAATGAGTGATTGAAAATGAATTAAAAAATCCATTTCCAAGGCATTGAATCTATTGAAGGAATCAACCTTAAGTTCAATATACCATTTAGTGGCACCTCTAGTCAGGGAGCTATAGAAAATATGAAATTGGATACTTTCATTCATTAAAGAGCCATATGAGCACCATAGATGATAAATCATAATGTTTGTTGATGGTTCTTCTCTTAGTTTTCCATCGAATTTTGGCAAGTCTGATGGTAATTTGATATGAATGGACGACCATAACGGGTTATGGAGAATGGGGTCATTTGTTAACCGCAACAAGTCCAACAATTATAATGTTGCAAATAAAGGAAACTATGTGTTGGAAAATTGATTCTGGTTGTAACATGAATAATTGTATGGACCCTAAGGTCCCTCCATATTCAATTTTTTGGAGAGATACTAATTTCCAAAAGGATTATTTATCCCAGCTTGATTTCCCCCAAGAATGTAGAAATCCCAGGGACATTTCTTCCCCCGAGATCTTACATGCCACCAATAATATGGCCTCCGGGGAAAAAGGCACTCCTAAAAACATTTCTTCTTTCGGGACCACAAGTACCCCTAGGAAAACAAGTGAATCCAAAAGGATGACCAACCCCTTGACCATAACTTCCCATAGGGAAAATACCCCTAGGAAAAAATGTATAACTAGAAGGACCACTACCACCCAAACCATAACTTCCCCTAGGGTAATTCTCCTAGTAATAGAGGTATAAGTGGAAGGAAAACTACCTCCCAAACCACAATTTCCTCTAGGGGGGATGCTCCCAGAAACAAAGGTACAAGTGGAAAAAACAATACCAGCCAAACCATAACTTCCCCCAGGGATAGAGGTATATGTGAAAGGATTAGGAATTCTAGGAATATGTGTGCTACCCCATGGGATGTTGAATTACCTAGAAATTGTGCTACCACTAGCTTGGCTAGGAGAATCCTCAGACCTGCTAGGCATATTCCAACAAAAACAAAAACTAGTGTTTGGCATTGTTGTGATACCTATAGGGATGTTAGAATCATAATGTGGTCTACTTCCAGTTTTATAACCAAGGTTTGGCCCCCCACTACACATAAATATATATATGGGAATTGAGACATATGCGATGGGTGTGTTAATTATAGGTACACTCATGGAAGGAAAAGTAGTTACTTTCGACATTCCCCAAATGGAGGACCGAGATACCCGATGAAGTAAGAAAAAATGGTGTTGGACTTATGGTACTAATGGATGACAAGGAGGAAATCACATAGGTGCCTCATGTGACACTTGTTGATGAGATTGAATGATTAACCATACTAGACACCACACTTGGTCCTGAAATCATATCAGGATCACTGAAAAATGAAAAAGGTTCACTAAAATGTCTCCCTATTTGAAGGAGAAAGAGGTCACTTGGACTAATCAAAGGAGGGTTAAAAATTGGAAGGAGGAATTTGGTTGACCACTTCAACTTATACCTTCTCACTCTCCTCATATATGTTTTCAAACTCTATAGGATCTATGTTACATGTCAATCTCCATTTAAGAGGTGGTTGTTCCTATGCCATGGGAGAAATCCCTCGTTGTTGATGAGACTAACACATTGTTAGGTCCACCATAGTGAATAAAGTGTGTTTCAACAATAAAAAATAATTAACCTATGATCGACTTAGACATAGAACCAAAGCGAACACCCCTAGAAAATATATTTTATGAACATGAAAACTAGTGTATTAAGGGACCTTCTGAAAACCAAGCCTCAGGGGGATGTCAAATCCCCAAAATCGTGCCTAGAAAAGGTGTGAGGAATAGTTATGATATCCCACACGTAACATCCTTTACTGGTGCAAGTAGCCTTTTTTAAGGTGGTCACTCTCCAGGGGAAATAAACCATAGGTTTGACATCTTCCCCAGGTACCACATGAAATTCCCACCCCAGTCACCTTTGTATATACCTATGAAAGGAAACTATGGTTACAACCTCAAAATCGGTGAATAGGTGAACAATAAAAGGTTATACCACATGTGTGGGCATGGAGAATAAGATCGAAGCTTCAAGAAGTGTTACAGCTCAAATATGGATTGTTATATTCTTTGCAGTGGAAGATTAGTCTAACCGACTAGCTAGTCAAGGATGATCGACTAGGGGATGGATCAAATGATGGTTAAATCAATGAATAGGGGATGGATCAAATGATGGTTAAGTCAATGACTAGGGGATGGATCAAATGATGGTTAAGTCAACGACTAGGGGATGGACCAAATGATGGTTAAATCAAGTTGATGGACAATGAATGGTTGACAAGTGGTCGACAAGATATTCTGAATAGAGGTCGAATATATAGTTGAATGGAATATGACTGGAGATTGAAAGGGTAACCAACCAAAGACTGGTTGGATGATCGATTGGTATCCGACTGGTAGTCGACTGGTTCGTAGATGACTAGTATTCGATTGGTGGTCAAAACCTATAATAGAATCCTAAGATTCATGGGATTTTAGTCAATCATATTCATGGATATGTATCTATTTCAGGTTCCATGAATTAGAGTTGTACATGTTGTATATTCCTATAAATAGTTCGTTATGTAATATTGTCGGAGGTTGTTTTAAACTATCATTTTAAGAGAGAGTGTTGTAATTTTGTATTATAACAGTGCATTGGTCATGAATATGTAAGATGAATTGGTTGTAAGGTTTTCCCTATGGTAAAGAAAGAGAGTAGGATGATGAATCGGTCTTAGGTGTGAACCAATGTTAGTCATGTAACTCTTTATTCATTGAATGAATAAGAGAAAAATGAGCGAGAGTCACTCAAGAATTGATATTTTTCTCGGTTAAGGGTGTCTAGGGTAAATCCATGTGTATTGTGTGTGACTTCCTTTGTTTACTTTCATTTAATTCTATCTTCTCTCTCCTGGCTGGTTTATTTTCTCTACATTTGGTATCAGGGAAAGGTTGAGAAGATCTTGGATATGTGTAGATATGAATAAGAGAAGATATTGGCTTCATAGGTACGCCTTTGTCATTGAGGGTTCAAATCGTTCTTGAATATGTGCGAAACCTAGGTCTAACAAGAGATGTAATGCAATGATATCAAAAGAATGGAAAAAAAATTGAGGATTGATATTGAAAAGTTTAATGTCCATAATTTTGAGTTGTGGAAGCTTAAAATGGAATATCTCCTTGTATATCAAGAATAGTGGTTGGTTGTGGATCCTAAAACAATTCTGACATGCATGCCAAAGAAATATTGGGATAAAATCAATAGGAAGGTGACGAGTATGATTCCACTTTGTCTTGTAATTTTGTTTATGTTGGATGTCTCAGATGAAAACACTACAAAGAAATCGTGGGATAAGTTTGAGAACTTGTACTGGTCAAAATCCCTAGTAAACAAGTTGTTTCTTCAGAAGAAATTGTATCTTTTGAGGATGATGGATGGGATATCAGCAATAGAGCACCAAATTCATTCAATATTGTGATAAGTCAACTATTGTTTGTGGATATTAAAATCATTGAGTTGGATAAATGTATCAATATATTGTGCTCTTTTCCAGATTCATGGGATATTCTAGTCATGGATATTGGAAGTAATTCAATCACATTAATGCTTGAATATGTGGTTTCATCCTTGTTGTCAGAGGAAATGAGATGGAAGAACATTGAAGGATCGACTAAGGATGCCTTGGTGGTGATAAGTTGAAGGGACAATATAGGAAAAGGTAAATTCTACGATAGAAAGTCATAGTTGAAGGGTAGCTCTAAATCACCGGTTTAGTTTATCAAAAGATGTCGTAACTACTGTAAATTTGGGAATTACATAAGGTATTCCAAGTTCAAAGTGACTAAGAGAAATCAAGGATATGACAAGAAGTATTTGGTTGAGAGGAATACTTATTCAGATGAAGGAGGAGATGTGTATTTGGCATCAACGACTACACAGTCAGATCATGATGTTTGTTTAATCAACTCAGGTGCATATTATCATATGAAACCTCATAGGGAATGGTTCTAGGAATATGAAAAATATGAAGGAGGAGATGTATTCCTGGGAGATGATTCAACAACCAAGATTGTTGGAGGAGGTAGAGTTTGATTGAGGGTAAAGGGTGGGATGAGTAGAACCCTTCCAGGTGTGCTACATATTCTAGTTTTGGAAATAAATTTAATATGTGTCAGTACAATGAGTGATGAAGGTGTGCACACTGTATTTGAGAGGGATTCATGCAAAATGGTCAAGGGAGAAGTGGTTTTTTTTATAGAAGTTTGGATTGGAAACCTATACAAGTTTTTGGTGAATTTTGACTCAACTAGATGTAACAATATAGATATTCCTGAGGTCGACTCTGTAAATGTGTTGAACCTGCACAAAATAGATCTAGCTAGAAAATACCACACATGTTTGAAGAGAGAAATTGAGAAAGAAGAAGCAAGAGAGAATCAATGGAAGAATTCTCATTAATCATATTCCACACTCAAAGAGTGAATAATTTACAATAGATATAGGCTACATAAGTAAATAATGAGCCATAGTGGTGGTCTAGATTGATTTGGACACACACCAACAGTTACAAGAGTAAACTACCACCTAGTCTAGTCTCTCAGGCAGTTACGGGAGTGAACTGCCACCTAGATGAGTTAACTAGTCAACTAGTCTTTAGTTAACTGACTCAACAAAGAGTAGTGAGTTGGTGATGATCCCAATGTTTCATGGTGACAAAACCAATGCAACATACAAACTCAACTCAACTAGTCAAACTGAAGTGTCAACTGAAAGAGAATATTCTCCCCTAAAATATAGGAGACTGGATAATGATTAATTATGACTAATAAACAAGGAATAACCTTAGGAAAAATAAACCCTAGGTGTGTGTGAAGTAACTCCAACACCCCCCCTGAACATCACTATGGTGAAAATAAAGAATGGGTCCTGGCTACGAGGCCATGTTAGGTACCCAAATACAAAAGATACACTGAACTAAATGAGGAAAGAGGGRAAACCTCATGGGAACAAAACCCCCCCTCAAATTAAAATGCATAAAATAAAAAATGATAAGAAACAAAAGGCAGTTGTTAAGCAACCATGTCCTTCACTCCAAGAAGACCTCGCAACTGTGCAAGTTTGTGCTCTTTGAATATTTTGTTGAAGATGTAGATGTCTGCACGGATCTGATGAAGTATATGCATCATTGATATTTCCACACATATCCACTTTATATTCTTGTAATGAATAATATCCAAATAAATTTTGGATAAAATTTTGAAAACCGTATGGTCATTTCCAGAAAAATGCTGAAATTTTGTTGATTTTAAAACGATCAAAAATTCACTTTCCGGACTCCATTCCGGACGATGTTTTATTTGAAATTGGATAATTTTCCGAGAGGAATTCAAATATCCAATTGTTTTCTGCAAATTGTTTTCATAAAATATCATAATTGAGTCTGATGTGCGCAGCTCCCTTTTTATCTCTTGAATTGCATGCATTACGCATGGAAAAGTGTCTGCATGTGACCCCTGAGATGCATGCCATATATATTCCACATCAAATTCAGAAAAAAAATATGAAATGGATTAGACATCATATTCAATTAATGGGATACACATTTGTGCAAAAATGTTTGTAGAAGACTCTTCATAATAAGAGGCTTGATCTTCTGATGGCTTCTCTTCTGGCTCTATCTGTTCAATCCCCTGCATGCAATCTTCACAGTCTTCTTTATTCCCAAACAGAACCTCCAATCTGGTCCATAATTCATTTGGAGTGAAGTCTTCTATGACATCACATACTTGGTGGAGAATTTCTGGAGAAATAGATAAACAGATAAATCCTATGGCCATATCTTGTCTATTGAGAAAGTCATTTTCCCCATCGGTGGAATCAGGCTCTACTTCCATTTCCATAGCTATTTGGTGCAAGCCTCTGCATCTAAGATGAAGAATAATTTTTGTCTTCCATTCCAAATAGATATGAGGCATGAGAAGTATTGTTGGTGAGTAAAACATAGATTCCATCTTTATGTGTTCTTCAATCTTCAGTATCGGCAAAAAATAATTTGGTGTATCTTTTTCTTAGCAGTCCGTCAGCTCTGATACCATGTAAATGTGTTGAACCTACACAAAATAGATCTAGCTAGAAAATACCACACACGTTTGAAGAGAGAAATTGAGAAACAAGAAGCAAGAGAGAACGAATGGAAGAATTCTCATTAATCGTATTCCACACTCAAAGAGTGAATAATTTACAATAGATATAGGCTACATAAGTAACTAATGAGCCATAGTGGTGTTCTAGATTTATCTGGATACACACCAGCAGTTACAAGAGTAAACTACCACCTAGTCTAGTCTCTCAGGAAGCTATGGGAGTGAACTGCCACCTAGCTGAGATAACTAGTCAACTAGTCTTCAGTTAACTGACTGAACAAAGAGTAGTGAGTTGGTGATGATCCCAATGTTGCATAGTGACAAAACCAATGCAACATATAAACTCAACTCAACTAGTCAAACTGAAGTGTCAACTGAAAGAGAATATTCTCCAGGTGGAATATTATCCCCTAAAATATAGGAGACTGGATAATGACTAATTATGACTAATAAACAAGGAATAACCTTAGGAAAAATAAACCCTAGGTGTGTGTGAAGTAACTCCAACAAACTCTACTACGATTGACTCAATGTTTCCTCATCTAGTCAACCAAACCATGTTATCACACCAGAGAATGGAACATATTGGGGAAATGGGACTTTTAGCTATGCACAACAAAGGTATAGTCGAAGGTTTCCCAGATTATTATTTGGAAGTCAATTTCTATGAACATTGTATCTATTGAAAACATAATCATGTGATATTCCCATCTAGAGCTACGAGGGAAAAGGGGATTTTGGAATTAATACATAGTGATGTGTTTGGGCATGTACCAGTCCCATCACTATGAGGACATTTGTATTATGTCTCCTTCATAGATGATTTATCCAAGAATATGTGGTTGTATTTCATGAGAAATAAATCAAATGTTTTCATTAAGTTCAAAGAGTTTAAATTTCTTGTGGAAAACCAAACATATAAGAGTATCAAGTGTTGGGAATTGATAACGAAGTTTAATTCTATAGTAAGGATTTTGAGCAGTTATGAAATCAATGTGGAATAACATGCCAAAATACCACTCCATATACCCCTCAGCATAATGGATTTACTTAAAGAATGAACAAGACATTCATGGAAAAGGAAAGGAGTGTTCTCAGTGGTGTTGGGTTGGCACAAATATTATTGGAAAAGGAATTTGATATCATGTTATCTGGAAAATATATCTCCTTCATCGACACTAGTCGACTTAACTCCACATGAGATATGGTTTATTAAGAAACCTTCTCTCTCACATTGCACAGTGTTTGGATATAATTCATTTTTCCATGTTCCCAAGGAGAGGAGGAACAAGCTGGAAAATAGGGAAATCAAGTGTATTTTCATTGGTTACAAGGATGGAATGAAAGGATATAAGTTATGGGATCTGATTATAAGGAAAAAAAATTATAGTTCAGATGTGATATTTAGGAAAGTCGGAGGTACTTCTAGGATTGAAGAGGATCATAGAAAGAAAGAACTAGAGAAACTAGTGTTTGATATAATGAATGAAGAACATGATCCAAGAAAGTCAATTGAATCAGATGAAGAGGTGGAACTACATACTCTAGTTGCAAGGAGGCTTGCACGAGTAAGAAAACAAGCTTAAAGGTATAGTCCACCTAATTTCCATTCTACATTTGTGTTATCTATCACTGATGATGATCCTAGATTAGTCAAGGAGGTAGTTGACTCGACATAGGGTAGACTATGAAAGGAGGCCATGGTTGATGAAATGGAATCCTTGGATAAGAATGAGACATGATATTTGGTAGAGCTACCTAATGGAAGGAAACCCATCGGTAAGAAGTGGGTGTTCAAGAAGAAGTTGAACTTGGCAGTTCAAATCAAGAAATGAAAATATTTACTGGTAGTGAAAGGGTATTCCCAAGTTGAGGGAGTCAAATTTGGTCAGATTTGTGAGAATCAAGGTAGATCACTTTCTATATTCCAAGAAAGAGAATGATTGTTTCATTTATGTAGCATTACATGTCTAGGACATGTTGCTAGTTGGAAACAACATGAAGGATCTCGAAGGATAGTCCAAGTTCAACATGAAGGATCTCGATGCTACTAAATTCATTCTATAAATGGAGATTAAGAGATATTGGGAATTTAGAAAAAATTGGTTAAATAAGAGGAAGTACATTGAAACTTTCTTAAAACATTTCAACATGCAGGAGTGCAAACCAATCAAGATACCTATTCCTGTAGGGGTAAAACTAACTATTGAACAATGTCAAAAGACACAGGAAGAAATAAAGTACATGACACATGTTTCCTATGATAGTGTTGTTGATATTAAGATGTATGTAATTCTCTACACTCGACCATATATTTCCCATGTATTGGGAGTATTGAGAAGGTACATATCGACACCTTGGAAAGAGCATTGGACTTATATAAATGAGTGTTCAGGTACTTCAGTGGAACAAAAAAGTATGCAATCTATTACCAAGGGAAACCTAAAAATTATAGGGAAGTGAAAGTACATGTCTTTGTCGATGCAGAATGGGCTAGAGATGTTGATCGAAAAAGGTTGACTAGTGGATATGTGTTTAAAATGTTAGGTGGAGAAACTAGTTGGATGAGTAAGAGATAGGTGGTAGTATCCTTGTAGATGACAAAAGATGGATACATGGTAGCCACCCATGCAATAAAGGAAGAAGTTTGTTTTCATAGAATGTGTTCAGGGATTAGTTTTGAACAACAAGCCACGAGGATAAACTATGATAATCAAAGTGCAATTTTCTTGGTAAAGAACCTAGATTACCATTCCAAGATTAATCATATTGATGTACAATACCATTTGATGAGAGACATGGTGGAAAGAAAGAAGGTGTTGTTGGATAAGGTAGACACTTTGGAAAAATGTTTCGACTCTTTGACCAATTATGTGAGTGCAGTAAAGTTATTTTGGTGTAGATAGGTAATGGGAATTACTATCCTAGGTCAGTGAACAAAGTTTAGGTTCTCATGTTTTTTCAAAGAAGAAAGAATGTGGGAGAATGTTGGGTTGTTATATTCTTTTCAATGTAATATTAGTCTAACCGACTGGTTATTCAAGGATGATTGACTGGAGAATGGATTGAGTGATGGTTATGTTAATTCGATGGTCGATGGATAGTCAAGAAGTGATCGACATGACAATATGACTAGAGGTAAACTGGAATCTAACCGGACGTTAAAATGGTAACCAACTAGAGATTGACTATATGGTCAATTGGTATCTGACTTGTAGTCAACTAGTTCATAGCCTACTGGTATTCGACTGGTGATTGAAACTTGTAACAAAATATCGAGATTCACGGGATCAAATCCAATCATATTCATGGACCTGTAACCATTTTGGGCACCACGAATTAGGGTTTTACATGTTTTATATTTCTATAAATAATGCATTATGTAACACTATCTGAGGTTGTTGTAAACACCTAGTTTAAGAGAGAGAGAGATGTAGTTGTGCCTTGTAAGAGTGCATTGGTCATGATGATGTAAGCCAAATTAGTTGTTGGGTTTTTCTTTTGGTAAAGAAATATATTAGGATGATGAATTGGTATTAGGTGTGGACCAATGTTATTCATGTAACTCTTTACTCACTTAATGAATAAGACAACAAGGAGTGAGAGTCGCTCAAGCATTGTTGGTTTTCTTAGTTAAGAGCTTTCAGGGTAAATCTCTATGTATTGTGTGTGATTTCCATTTTTTTCTTTCATTTAATTATATATTCTCTCTCCTGGTTGTTTTGGTTTCTCTACATCAAGGAGGAACGACACTTCTAAAACCCCCATACAGATATTAGTCTAAGTAGTCCAAAAAACACCAATTCAAGTAGAGAGGAGATATCACTATACTTCCCCCAATGCTACCTTGTTCTCAACTCCTGCCTTAGAGGAGATTCCTGACACACAAATTGTGACAATGGGTTTACATTATCACTAGTAACTTCCAGGTTCAGTTTGGTGGCCTTGGAGAGTTTACTCTCCAATCCTAAAAAAAATGGCCTAAATCCTTAGCTAGTGTTGGTTTGCTATGAATAAAAATATCTAATTGATTTTCAATTAATCATTTTTTTCTTCTTAAGATGTTGATTAATCGAGGGGAAATGGATTCAAGTTAGGTGATTTTTTGTCTCTTTCCAACCCAAAAGAAGAAAAAGTAGGTATGTAGGGAATGCAACTTTTCTAGTTGATGAATTCTACCTAAATGAAAGGAAGAGAGTTTTTTCCTTTTTCATATTTTTAAACCAAAAAGGAAACCTCATAGTCTCCCAATATCCAACTAAGAAAATCCAAGAAAATAAACAAGATCCTCAAACACTAATCACACCAATGAAATATTTTAACACACTCAAAAGCTTCACCCTAGAAAACTTTTTTTCTATTTTTTCGAAATGCAATATTTCCTTAATCTAATATAGAAAATAAATCTGCAAATTAAACCAACAAACATCAAGCTAAGGGTTGTATGATATTCCTAGTGATGCTACCAAGTACACTCCAATGTGTATTTAGAATCAGAAACCCAAACTTGGAGAAAAATTCTAGCAATGCAAATGATCCTCAACACATGTAAATTGAACGTGAAGGGAACAAATACACACTACTATATTTGAAAAAACTTTCTAGAGATGTAACCCAGGCAGGGATGATTCTAGGGGCTAAATTTCGCACATGGGCTAATTTTCCATGGTTTTCCAAAAATGACATTAGCTATTTTAAAAATTAATCACCAAAATTCTATAGGATAAAATTATTTTACCTTAAAAATCGCCAAAAATTTATAAAAACTATATAAAAATCTTAGAAATTTGAATATTTTTACAAAAATATTGCCAAACATTTATACTTGGCATATGAAGGTTTCGTAAGATTCGCCAAGGTTTCTACATTTTAAAATAAATTTCCATCCTTAAAATCATCCCTGATCCCAGGTCACTAATCGCCATGTAACATTCTCACATCAACAAGAAATCCAACCAAAAATACTCAAACACCTCAAATTTACTTTGAAAACACAAACAACAAAAAGAGGTTGAAACATGGATTACATATAGGTGTTGGATTACTAAGAGGGGGGTGAATCAGTAATAGAGCAATTTAATCCTTTTTAACCATATAATCCAAGTGGTATATCAATGAAGCATTATCATTCAATAACTGCAGAGTAAATAAGCAATGAACAAATCAACAAACATACACATACACAGTACACCAGTGTTTTACGTGGAAACCAAAATCGGGAGAAAACAACGGAATGATTTTTCTTATATGTCTTGAAGAATTACATTGATTGGAAGCACCAACTTCCTTAGTTTTTCAGATGCAACTGGAAGGAGGCTCCAACCCCCTAGTTTCTCAAGTTACAACCTGAGGGAAGCTCCAACTCCCCAATTCTCTGGCTATAACCAGAAGGAGGCTACAACCCCCTATGTTCTCCGGCTACAACCACCTATCCTTGCCCCGTCCTGCCACCCTGAAGAAGAAGTAGAATGATGGAACCATTGTCAAACTATCACCGTGAGATATATCGTTGTAAACTTGTACCAATAAATTTGAACCATGCATCAACCTATACCTCCACCTGTAATCAACCTGTACCATAAAAAAGTGCATCCAACCATGTACCAAGTATGTACCAATCATGTTTCAACTACTCATCAACTATGACTCATCAATATGTACCAACATCATCAACTATACACCTCATGTATGTGCCAACTCATCGACTACTTGTCGCAACCATGTACTCAACATGTACCTCAACCAAAAGCCCTCATCAATTTTATCATCCAAATATGATTTGTAGATCTGTAATAGACCTGGTGTATATTATCACATTCCTACAAACCTTCCTTAACTTCAACAACAAGAGACTAGCATTTTCATCAAACTTTTCTTTAGTCTCACATGCCTAGTTTTGGATTA
The DNA here is from genome assembly GCA_000966675.3 of Picea glauca. Lineage (NCBI taxonomy): Eukaryota > Viridiplantae > Streptophyta > Pinopsida > Pinales > Pinaceae > Picea > Picea glauca. The sequence continues at coordinate 523,997 of JZKD02S1657686.1, forward strand.
GTCAACAACCCTAACTTGAAGTAATCATAACTGTGTACCTATAATGTATAAATATATGAAATTGATACACAATTTCCTTCAGTGTGTTTTATGCAATTCCTCCAGGTGTCACTACTTGGAACCTCTCATAAAAGGAGTTATATCAAAAATGGCATACCTTGTTGAATTTTGACTTATTCTAGAGAGAGACCTTGTAGAGCGTGCTCCGCACGGAATATTTTTTGAATTGATCTAAAACTGTGACACAGCATACTACAGATTGTACCCTAACCAACACATTTGGTTTCATTGAATTTGGATCTTAGAAATCACCATCAAAAGAATTTATCCTTGCTTTCATTTAGGCCTTCTTTTCTTCACCTTCCCTCTGAATTTCGGCTTAGATATCCTTGGTTACCTCAGACACCTATAGATATTCAATATGCTCAAGTGTGTTTAAAAT